>PVJD01008938.1:0-67553 GCA_004026545.1 Mormoops blainvillei
GGCTGAAACCATGCAAGTGGAAGGCCTTGAATGCCAATCAGAGTTCCATTTTATAGGAGACATGCGGAGATACTGCAGGGTTTTTAATCGCAGAGCAACATAGTCTGATGTCATTTTGCAAGGTTCACTGCAGGCCCGCTTCAAGGCCAACCCGGTAGAGAGGGAGACAAGGAAAACCATCAGGGGCGATGTTCCATATCCCCCAAGGGCCTCCATTTGGGCCTATGTGTGTTTGGGCCAAAGCCTCCAAGAATCCCAGGCCTGAATGCAAAACACTAAGGTTCTGAGTATGTATAACAACTTGGCAGGGGTGGAGGACCAGTAGGAACCGCACTGTAACCAGCCTTTATTGGTTTCTAGGCAAGCCTGGCCAAAGGTCAAGATCTCCCCAGAGAGCTTCTGTCTAGGTACCATTCCTGCAGGCAGATTAGCTGAGATGCCCAACCAGAGAATTTGCAAAGAAGTCTTGTACTTCATTTCTAGTGGGTGAACCGCCCTATTCTTTTCCCCTGGCTGGTTGTATCAGTTCCTCTTACCCCTTCTTCCCTATTGGTGCCCTCCTTGGAAAAAGCTAGCAATTGGAGTTATGCCACTAATGACACGTGGGTCACTGGTAAATGCATCTGCCTTTTCCAGGGGATAAAGAGGTATCCCCTTTGCCTTCTCTTTGCGATGTGCAGCCAAATGTCCTGTTGCTTGACGAGTAAGGAAGGGTCTCAGAGAGGCGGGGTTTCCCAGTAGTCAGAGCATCATTGTCAGTCCTTCTGTGCTTGTACCGGAGAGGCTTTATGCCACAGCAATGGCACTCACTGAACACCCCTACCCCCTCGAGTCTGAATTTTCCTTTTAAGGGTGGTGCTGGATGGTGTGGTGTGTGTGGTGCCTGTAGGCATGAAAAACTCATGTCTGGGACATGCTGACAGACTTGGTGGATGTTTAACCAGATGTGGGAGCTAGGAATCCAGCTGAATAAACCAACTTATTTGACTAGTGCAAAGAGGGCAATGGACCCACACAAGTTTATGCAGGGCTTGATGATTTCGCCTTGGTGACTATTCTATTGGTGGTGGAAGTTGGGCTCTTTACTGGTGGAGAGAAAAAGCATTTCATCAGCCCACATGGGAGATTGTGGTGTGGCAAAGTTTATTTGGGTGGAAAGCTGCCCCTATGTCCCATCTCTGTCATTTTACCATGAGAAAATTCTAACCGTGTCTTCAGCAAGGTCAAAACAAAGGCCAGTGTCTATAGTATCTGTTTTGTATTAAAGGTTAGTTTTGGAGCCTGCAGGCAGCTGCTAAACCATCTGAGTTCACATCCGGGTATCTTAGCACTGTTCTGGGCTGTGCTGCTGTACCCAGGGTCCCACCTGGAGCCTGTGTTTCTTTTCTTCTTTTTTCTTCTTTCTTTTCTTTTCTTCTTTCTTTCCTTCTTTCCCTCCCTCCCTTCTCCTCACCCAAGGGCATTTTTTCATTGCTTTTAGAGAGGGAGAAAGGAAGAGAGAAACAGCAATTCAAGAGAGAAACATATATTGGCTGCCTCCTGCATACTTCTGGATTGGGGTTCATACACCCCCAGACTGGTGATCAGGGATTGAACCCACAACCTAGGTGTGGGTCCTGACCAGGAATCAAACCTACAACCTTTCAGTTACAGGGTAATGGTCCAACCAACTGAGCCACACCAGCCAGGGCTGGAGCCTGAGTTTAGAGTCCCCGGGGCCACATGGTTATGGACAGAAAAGGCAAGAGAGCACAAGACAAGTATGGGTTCGGGGTGGGGTGCAGGGTTGCAGGGCGAGAGTGCTTCTTTGTTCTGCTGGGATTATATTATTGCAATATCTTGGGAAGGATCAAGAATGTTTTTATTTAATTTTTAAACCTCACCTGAGGATATTTTTATTGATTTTAGAGGGAGAAGGATAGAGTAAGAAACTTTGATGTGCAAGAGAAACATTGATTAGTGGGCTCCTGTATGTGCCCTGACCAGAGATAGAACCCGCAGCCTAGGTATGTGCCCTGACTGGGGATCAAACCTGCAACCTTTTGGTATATGGGACAATCCTCCAGCCACCTGAGCCAACCTGCCAGGGTACCAAGTTTTTTTGTTTTTTTGAAATAACCAGTCAACTTGCCAAGCTTTTCCTGGCCTATGGTAGGCCCACGCTCTACTTAGATTGACAGGCTACTATGGTCAAGCACTCCCCACTGCACCATTTTGACTTCTGTTGTGTGTGCTTACATTCCTCTGCTCTCCCCTTGAAACCCCCCCCCCAAAAAAAAATAAATAAAAATCAGGTCCTAGAGGTGGGAATAGAGGGGTGTTAATCCTTAGGGGCAGGCAATGCTGTGATTCCCTGGAGTATGGGAAACTGTAGCTTCCTGGCGAGGCAAACGAGCTTATGTTCCCTGGTTGATTAAGCTCAATGTCTAATTCCCTTTGTTCCCTTAATAATTAGCTATCTAATTATTATTAGCTACGGTAATAATAATTATTAGCTACGGTAACACTTCAACACCGTTTTCACCCCTTACCACATATACACAGAGACAGGAGCCCAAGCCTCAGACAAGAAGCAGTTTATTGGCAAGGAGACACATGATGTGGCTGTCTGGCCTTGGAGCTTCCCCTGGCTTCTCCTTACTCCAGTCCTGTCCCCACGCTCTATCTCTGCTGATGTCCACCAGAAGGACCTGAGCTTGGCATGCAGAGAAGTACGCCTTCTGCTCTCTCTGATCTATTCTGCCAGAGTCCAGGTGCCAGGGTGGGTTGGGGTCCTCCAGGGCAGGTAGCTCTGGCCTCTGACCGAGTTCCCTTCCTGGAAGACCATGTCCAATGGCCTGAGGCTGGGTACTGCCTGCCGTACATCAGTACCGTCATCAGAAGGGTGATGGGGATGCCCCTGCCTGATTCTGTCACACTAAATTCCAAGTCTTTGTGGCAGCTCATAAGGCTCAAACAAACCATGGTTCAGGATGCTGGTCTTCTGGGGCAAGGTTGGGAGGGATCAATTCTTAACAGGTAAAGAGGCAGCAGGAACTTGGGGTTCTTTAAGGGGCCTCAGGCTAAGACCAGTTTATTAAATCAACAAGTATTTACTGAGTGCCTGCTGTGCACTAGGCAGTGTTCTAGAAGCCGGGGTTTCAGACCACACTGGCTAGGCCCTGACTGAACCCAGCTGGGACGGTTTCCTGAGCTTCAAGGTCATTGTCTCCAATCTCCATCTATTCATTCCTTTCTCCCATTTCTTCCCCTCCCGCCTGCTTTCCTTCTCCCTCCCACCACCTCCCAGGCCCTTTCTTCTCTGCTTAGGCAAGGTACCATCCCTTTGACTTCCTGGGCCTACACCCTCCCTTTACCCCATCATTCCAGTCCTGTTGGTGGCTCCTCCTTGAGGGACCTTGCCAGACCATCCCCTGTCCCAAAGGGCCTCAGAACCAGGTGCCCACGCTGGTGCTTGATACGGGCAGAGCTGTCACCAAAACCCTTGCCACACTCTGCACACTTGTATGGCTTCTCCCCAGTGTGTGTGCGCCTATGTTTGACTAGATCTGAGCTCCGGGGGAACTCCTTCCCACAAAAGCTACACACATGGGGCTGGCTGAGTCCAGAGGGCTGGGCCCGGACTCGGGGTCGAGGGGCCATGGGTGCTGGGCCTGGGGAGTTATGTGGCCTCAGGAGAGTGGATGGTGGTAGTGGCCGAACCTGTTCACCGCGGTGGGTGCGGAGGTGTTTGACTCGGGCTGAGCTGTCAGCAAAACCCTTGCCACATTCAGGGCAGAGGTAGGGTTTCTCCCCCGTGTGCACACGATGGTGTTTCACCAGGTCCGAGCTTCGACGGAAGCCCTTGCCACACTCAGGGCACTTGTGGGGCTTGTCACCTGTTAGTGGTGGGGGTGGCTCCCCAGCCTGTGGCTCCAAGCCAGGCAGGCCAAAGGGCCCATCACCGGAGTGTGAAGGGCTTCGAGGTGTTAATGGGGGGCTGGTACCAAGAGGAGGTGGGGGTGGGCTTGAGCTGGGGGGTGGGCTGGGGATCAGGGGAGCCAAGGGGTAGCCTGGGAAGCTGAAGTCCTGGGGCTCCATGTGAGTCAGGCGGTGGCGGAGAAGGGTGGAGCTGAGGCTGAAGGTGCAGTCACACTCCGGGCAGGCGTGTGGCCTTTCACCACTGTGGGTACGGAGGTGCTTGACCCTGGCAGAGCTGTCAGCAAAGCCCTTGCCACACTCAGGGCAGAGATACGGCTTCTCTCCTGTGTGCACCCTCAGGTGCTTCACCAGGTCAGAGCCCCGGGCAAATTCCTTTCCACACACATCACAGCCAAAAGGTTTGGGCCCCAGGTGACTGCGCTGGTGGCTCAGAAGGCTGCAGCTGAGCACAAATCTTTTGCCACAATCAGTGCAAGTATATGGTTTGTCCTGGGCTTTTGGTCCCTGTGCAGCTGCTGTGGCTGCTCGAGATGGCTGCCGTCCGGGCACCATGGGCCGGGGGGGCTGCTCCCCACGGTGTGTCCGCTGGTGCTTTATGCGGGCAGAACTGTCACCAAAGCCCTTACCACAGATGCCACACTTGTAGGGCTTCTCACCCGTGTGTGTCCGCTGGTGTTTCACCAAGTCAGAACTCTGCCGGAAGCTCTTGCCACATTCACCGCAGATAGTGGGGCGCTCACCAGCAGGGATCCTAGACCGAGGAATCTTTGGGGGACCTTGGGCTGGCAGTCGAGCTCTGTAGGGCTTTTCACCACTATGAGTTCGCTGATGTTTGATACGGGCAGAGCTATCCCCAAAGCCCTTGCCGCAGACCCCACACTTGTAGGGTTTCTCTCCTGTGTGTGTCCGCTGATGTTTCACCAGATCCGACATCTGCCGAAAGCTCTTGCCACATTCGCCACACACAGCAGCCCGATCGCTAGCCTGGCCCCAGCGTGATTCTCCCAGGAGCCGGGGGCCTCTGTCTCGAGCCTGAGGTTTTCCTGGACCCTCTCTCTGGACCCACAAGTCGTCCCATGTCTGGATGCCTTGGGGTTTGAGAGAGGCATTTCCTATTTCATGACCTGAAGCCAAATCTTCCTCTTCCTTGAATGCCAAATCATCCTCCTTTGGGGCAGGTTCAAACTCGTCCGTCTGAGACATCTCCACATGCTCACCCTCTAGACCTGGGGAAAGAGAAGGGAGTTGTAGGCCTGCCCTTTGGCTCAGATTGTCTTCCACTGCAACCTCCCCACAGGCTTCCTTGACAATCTGTGGTCATAAGGATCTCTCTTCTCTGAACTTCTAAAGAATTTACTATTGTCTGTGACTCTCATCAATTATAGTAATTTCCTTTTACCCTGCCCCTAATATGTGCCAATCACTGAACTAAGCATTACTGAATACTTGTAAACTATCCAATGAAGTAATACTATTACTATCCCCATTTGGAGACTCAAAGAACTTAAGTCATTTGCTCAAGGCTATAAAGGTTACAAAGTAGCAAAGCCAGGTTTCTAACTCAGGTCTGTCTGATCCCCAAGTCTATGTTAATTACTACATTATATTATCTCTATTTGAAAAAACTGGTGTTTGCTCTTTCAATTATATCTTTTTATATTAGCCCATTCTGTAATTTATTATTTCAGTCACCCTGTGTTTACCTGAGAGGCCTCGGACACAGACCTATGCCCCAAGATGCTTAGGGTTGGTAGGAGGGATATGGTAAAGCAAAAGTAATTATACATGTGGACTCAGAATAACTGTGCTTTCACAAAAGAGAGAGAAAATAAGGATAAAGGAATGGGTTTTCACAGCAAGAAAAAAAAGTAAACCATGGAGAGGACTAGAGGACAAAGCTGGAGAGGGATGTTGGGACTAGGGGCTGAATTGAACACGAGGCTAAGGCTCTTAATTACTGGGCACAAGGGAGCTAGGAGGGGAGAGCAGATTAGATCTAGACTAGGATCAATGTGGCTGCAGAGTGCATCATTGGAGAGAAGGGGGCTGAGGGAAGGCTGTTACAACTGCCCGATGAGGCATAATAGGGCCTGAAGTAGGGCAGAGGCAGTGAGGACGTTGTTGGGGAGGGGGACAGAGTCCCTGAGATGATTCCCCTCCTGGCCTGGTGCACAGTAGGTACAGAGAAACACTGACTCCCCACTCGGTTAGTGCTCTCTTCCCCGTCTCCTGGAAGTACAGTTCATTACCGATTTTTCCAGAGCCCAGCATTACAGTCCTCACCCCGCTGTTACCTGCACAAGGCGGCACATCGCCGCGGGTCTCACCTATTCGGGCGCCTCTCAGCTGCTCCCTTTCCTCGCGACCATGGAGATCTGGATCCCAGGGCTCTACAGCGCGCTCCATTGCCGGCACGCCGCCCTGAGTAAGACGACAAACACACAATCCCACGGTCACACAGCCATATGCAGCCCGCGCCCTGCCCCCTCTGCTGGCTGGCGTGAGCACCGGGGAGCATCTGGGTCCAAGGTGCAGGGCGCGGCTCCCAATGCTCCCACCCCCTCGGCCCGCGCCCCTGCACCTGCTGCTCCTTCCGGCACGCAGCCATCCCTCACCTCCCGGCCGCCTTCGGCTCCGCCACCCCGGTGCTCTCCGGAGCTCCTTGTCGAGGCTTGGGTGCCCAAGGCACCAACAGCTTTAGGATGCGGTCTCCACGTTCAACAAGGGGTGGGAGGGGGGCTCGGCCCCAGGCGTCCCGAGGGCAGCCGCCGTGGGCGGGGACGGGAAGCGGAAGAGCTGGGCCACACCGAGCCGCTCTAGGACCTGGAGGAGCTGCACGCCTTTAGGGGCCGACTGGTCCGCCTCAGCTCGGTGGCCGGTGGGGGGCCGCGTGCCGCGGAGAGGGCTACTCTAAGCCGAGGACGGTGGTGCGAACTCAGTGGTATTAACCGTGTGCCTCCTGGGCAGAAGCGGGGTGATGAGGACCGAAGACTGTTCCTAGCTGTTGCTTTGTGGGGCCACCCGCGCCGACCTATGGGGTCGCCTGACAACGCCAACCACCCCGACCCAGAGAGACAAAGAGATCTAAAGATGGTCCCAGGAAAGGGGTGGGGGGAAAGACCCAGGCAGACAAAGGGCTGTGGAGACCCCAGACCGGGCGGAGGCGGGGCTCTGAGACGCAGGAAACAAAGCCGGGCCAGGCCGAGACTCAGGAAACAAAGCGGGGCTGGTCAGAGAAGCTGAGGGCCAGGGTGGGGGGTGAGGGATGGGCTTGGGGCGGGAGAGAGACGGAGGTAGAAGAGGTTAGAGGCGGATGCTAATTAGGACTCCTCTGGGGAGAGGCGGGCAGATGGATTCAGACTTGGGGCCCAGAACAGAGACCCTAAGCCGGAGACTCAAATCTTAACCTGAGAGCGTTGAGTGGGAGAAGACGCAAAGGCTGAGAGAGACCAAGAGACAGCAGCAGACCAAAAAAACCCGAGCTGCCAGAGACAAAGATGTAGAAACAGATAAGAGATAGATAAAAAGGCATTGAAGCTGAGTCAGAGAGCTGCAAGAAAAGGCTAGCAACGTGGAGATTAACAAGTCTAGAGGCACAGGAACAAAGACAATGAAACAAGCTGAGACACAAAGAGGCCATGGGGAGACTAGGGTACCAGTCGACAGCCCTGCAGAAACCAAGCTGGGAGAGGCTGGAACATTAATCCTTGTTTCCCAGCTTGGTGGGGCCCTGGCTGGGGCTGTGTACCAGGTGACCAGGGGCATGATTCCCAATATCTGTACTTTGAGCCAGCTTGCCCTTGGGAAGAAGTGTCTTGATGTTTCTGCAGCCCAACTGATGATGGGGAGGGGTAACCAAGTACTAATTCACATTTATTAGCAGTTTGGTGCTAAGCCAAGAATTTGGGAGAAAGAGATTAAACACGTGTAAGATTTTCCCTTGGGGTGCTACCAGATTAAAGAGACAAACACACAAATCATGAAAAAGAACTATAAGGCGTGAGTTACTTGCACCCATAGTAGGAGGGCAGGAAAAGTTCTAATCTGTGGAAATGAGTCTGCTTGATTCTGTGTGCCTGGTATGCATGGATGTTAAGGCACAGAAACAAAGACCACATATCAACCAACATGTACTTATGGATCACCAACGAATGTCTATAGACACTGTCCAGGCCTTGGAAATCAAAAGAAACTCCTCAGGGAGCTCTCAGCCCATTAGAGTATGGAAATGTGCAGATGATGTTACAGATCCTATACTCAAGGAGTGTACTGCAGAGAGAGAAACAGAGAGAGATACACTTCTGTAGAGTTTAGTGGCTGTAGACATGCCTTTAAGGTCATTTGTTTATATTTGCTTCCTGGCCTTGCCATTTACTACTGTTTGACCTTGAGTTTACTTCTGTTTCCTGAACGGTAAAATAGGAACAATAATACCTAATTTGATTATATTTTTATCTTTTTTAAAATTGATTTGAGAGAGAAAGGGAGAGAGCGAAACATCAGTTTGTTGTTCCACTTATTTATGTACTCATTGGCTGATTCTTGTATGTGCCCTGATCAGGGATCAAACCTGCAACCTTGGCGTATTGGGGCTCTACCCAACTAAGCTACCCAGCCAGGAAGATGTGGCATTTTTGAGCTGATACTTCAAGGACAGCTAGGACTTCAAAATCCAGAGTCTGGCTGAAGTGGGGGCTGAATGAAGAACTCCAGACAGAGGGAATGACATGAACAACGGCCCACATACTAACTGAAAACTTACTGTGTGCTAGAAGCTTGAGATCCGAAGATGATTAAGACCTACCCTTAAAGAGGGAAATAGAGAGTAGTCTTATTGTAATGTGTCATGAGTTTACATAATAGAAAAGCACTGGAAGCTAAAGATAGTATGGTAACTTTATTCATTTTCACCGCAGACATTTTTTGGAGGTCCAACATGTGCCAGGCACCTGTGCTAGCAAAGTTAAGAAGGTACAACATGGCAAATAGCCAGCCCTTTGCGGAGGAACCTTCCCCCAACAGCTGACTATCCCACATGCCATACTCATGCACAGAGGTAGCTTTTTTAAAAAATATATTTATTTAGAGAGGGGAAGGTAGGGCAAAAGAGAGGGAAAGAAACAACGATTGGTTGCCTCTAGCACATGTCCCAGCTGGGGACCATGCCCACAGCCCAGGCATCTGCCCTGACCAGGAATTGAACTGGTGACCTTTTGCTTTCCAGAATGATGCCCAACCCACTGAGCCACATTGGCCAGGGCAGAGCTAGCTCTGACTTTGAGAGACAAAGCCTGGAGTTATTAAGGTTGAATCTGAACTCAGGTTTAAAGATACAGAAGCCCCGCCAGGAATGACCAGTGGGGCCATAGATAGCTATGAAGACATGCCAAGGTTAAAAAGAACCAATCCAGAAAAACTGCTGTCCACCATGCATTACCACATAGGAAGCTCAAGATGGGAACTTCCTTTCTCTAAAAAGCCCCAGACCCTATCACATGAATGACTAGGCATTATTTGTTGGAGTTAAAAAATATTATATAAATGGAATATTGTGTCACCATTAATTCATGTCATCTCTGCACTTAACGCAAAGACCAGCCAAGCGCCTTTTCTACAGAGCAGTTTGTTAGGTACAAATGTCTTAAATATGTGACCTCCTTTGAGTCAGTAATTTCTTTTATTGGAATTAAGCCCCCAAAAATGGTTGGACAAGTACACAATGATATTATCACAAAGATGTTCATCCCAACTCAACATTGTTTATCATAGTGAAGAATGGGAATCAACCTAAATACTAAGCATCTATAAAAATAATAATGTAGCCCTGGCTTGTATGGCTCAGTGGGTTGAATGCTGGCCTGCAAACCGAAAGGTAGCGAGTTCGATTCCCAATCAGGGCACATGCCTGGGTTGTGGGCCAGGTCACCAGTTGGGGGTGTGCAAGAGGCAACAGATTGATGTATCTCTTTCACATTGATGTTCTCTCCTCTTTATCCCTCCCTTTCCCTCTCTCCAAAAGTAAATAAATAAAATCTTAAAAAATAATAATAATGTAGATGTGTATTTATTATAGAAAGATATACAGAACATATAAAGTGATAAAAACAGGCTTCCAAAGTTATAGTATGATCCTACTTTTGCAAATATATGAGGGCGACCAAAAAAAAGTGGAATTTATTTACAAAAATATTGCGTATTTATTCTTATGTGTTTAAACTTCAATCACCGTCAAAATACTCTCCATGTGATGCAATATACCTACCGAGACTTTTTTTTCACTGCTCAGAAGAGTTTTTGAACTCACCCATTTTGATGCCTTTTAATGCTTCTGCCTTTTTTTGTTTCACCTCTTCCACATTGGCAAAACATTTCCCTTTGAGGACTTTTTTCATCCAGGGAAACAAAAAATAGTCACTAGGGGCGAGATCTGGTGAATAGGGAGGGTGGGGCATGGCAGGAGGGTCATGCTGATTTTGGTCAAAAACTGCTGATCGCTCAATGCAATGTGGGCAGATGCACTCATAAATCCCCCATCATGAAATGGGCAAAGTGCTGAACGAGTCTTCAAAAAAAAAATTCACTGAAGCTGAATGCAGCCTCTCACAACGATACCAGCTGGTACACTGATACAGATGGTTCCCAGGACACTCATTTAGCAGAGGAAACCTGTACTACCAGAGGCCGGCCCTCCAGAAAATAATTCCAGGTTTTTTTGGTCTCCCACCTGCTCATATATTTATTAATGTGTATAGACATATGAGAAAAATCTAGAATAAAACCAAAATAGGATTATATCATGGTAGTGGTATTAGATGTACATTTTTCTAATCCATTTGATTTTTAATTTTTCTATGAGAATATGTGTTTGTTACATAATAAACAAATGAATACTTGTATATATGTTATTTACTCAAAGGCTGTTAAATAACTCAGGAGAGCCCATCAGAGTCTAAACCCAGGGTAGGGGCAATAGGGTAGAGGGTATAGAGAGAAGGGGACCAATTTTTCTGACAGGAAGGACTTGGAAACCAATTGGATATATCTTCTGGAGAGCAAGGGGGCAGGGGAAGAGATCAGTTTCAACTAAGACAGTAGGGCTGCTCAGCCTGACGAGCAGGAGGAAGTGTTGTGGTGGAGTCAGAATGGGTATCATCCCTTCCCTTGGCTTCTTGAAAGACTGTTCATCCTCTCTAACACTATTTCAGCATCAATGCTTTCACACTTACCTTTGGCTGTCTCTGTCTCCCCAGAGGACTGTAACCCTGAGTGATTCACTCTGTTTGGATCCTCAGCAACTAATGTGCAAGAACCGTCACTAGATTTGAGCTGGTGGCCCTGTCACACCCCTCAGCTCATGTAATAGCAATGACTAGCATTCCGTGTGAGCTCATCTCATCTGCCAGGCACTGTACTAAAAGCTTTTTGTGTATTAGACCATGTAGTGTTCATCGTGACCCTATTGTGTAGAATTTATTAATGGTGCCATTTAACAGATAAAGAAACTAAGTCACAGAGAGGTTAAAGTAAAATGCCCATGGTCACACAGCTAGTAAGATGACACAGCTCTTAATGTTTTTATAACCAGATGAAGTTTGCATGCCTTCTGTGAGTTCAGTGTGGCAGAAGCTTCCAATTTCATTTGATACACAAGGAAAGTAGGGCCCAGAAAGGTTACTTTTCCCCAACACTACATGAAGCAATCGATACTAGAAATGAGGCTGAAGTAAGGGTAAGATATACACATGGCAACATAAATTTCTTTTAATCCTCACCCAAGGACATTTTTATTGATTTTAGAGAGAGAGGGAGAGAGAGAGAGAGAGAGAAGCACTGATGTGAGAGAGAAACATCAATTGGTTCTCAAAAACACGCCCCAATCAAACCTGCAACCTAGGTGTGTACCCTGACTGGGGACTGAACCGTCAACCTTTTGGTGTACAGGACGACGTTCCAACCAGCTGAACAAACTGGCCAGGGCAATGTGGATAAGTCTTAAAAAATAGTGCTAATGGAAAAATTAACAGAAATGTATATTCATAGGTATATACTCATATATATATATATATAAAATGATTTGTATAAACATGTACTGTATACTACACACCTTTCAAAATTCATATACAAACTGAAAAGAATTACACATTAAGCTCATTAGAGTGAAGGGGGGAAAGGAGTGAGCTATGAGACTATATTAATCTGCTCAGGCTGCCATAACAGAATACCACAGACTGAATCTTAAACAGCCATTTCTTTTTCATAGTTTTGGAGATTGGAAGTCCAAATTGAAGGTGCCAGCAGGGCTGGTGTTGACGAGGCCTCTCTTCTTAGGTTGCAGACAGCCATCTTCTCACTGTGTCCTCACATGGCCATTCCTCTCTGCAGAGAGAGATTGCTGGTATCTCTTCTTCTTATGACTCCAGGCCTACTGGATCACGGCCCCACTCTTATGGCCTCATTTCACCTTAATTACCTCCTTAAAGGCCCTATCTCTAAATTCAGTCACATTAGGGGTTAGGGTTTCAACACATATATTTGGGGGAACACAAGTCAGTCCGTAACATGGGCTCAAAGGGAAGTGATAAATCCATAAGAAGTGGAGAAAGAAAGTAGGACTGGAGCCATAGGCACAATCCAGACCCAGCAGGCCCTTACAAGCTGTAGTAAGGAGACCGGTTTTAAAGGCTCAGAGTGGTCATTAAGTTCACAAATCCTAAGGCCAATTTATACATAACTGATTGACTCCCAAGTTCATGTCATCTGAAACTATTCGAGTCCTGATAACAAGTGGAATGTCTGTATTTCATTTTACCATTAGGAAAATGGAGTTCAGAGAAGCCAAATGACTTGCCCGAGGTCACATAGTAGGTGGAAGTTTTTTCCAACTTCAAAGCACAGCTCCTTTTACATGTTCTGCAGCCTCCCGGCCTTTGGCCTTGACTGACTTCATTTATTAATTATTTTATGCATGCATTCATCTAGTATACTGTTTATTGGCACCTTCTTTGTGCTAGGCTCTGTGTAAGACACTGGTAATATAGAAATTAGGAAAACATGGTCCCTGCACTTAGAAAGCTCAGTTGTGAATAGAAATGACCTCCAGATAAGCAAATACGCTCATTGGAGGGGCGTGTTAAAGGCGCTGGGAAGTCCAGAGGATGGAAAATGACTCTGCCTGTGGTAGTTGAGGGAGATTTCAGAGGACAAAGAATCCTTGAATCAAACGCTTGAAGGATGAAGAGTTCACCTGGTCCAAAAGAAGGATAAGCTCAAAATGGGCAGAGTCAAGGATGCGGGCACTTGCTAAGGGTGAGTGAGTAATGGGGGATGAGGCCAGATGGGGAGGGCTTTGGCTGCCAGGTCAGAACTTTGACTTGATTCTGAGGTCACAGGGGAACCCGAGAAGGGTTTCAAGCAGGGGAATACCTTCGCCAGGGTCCTTAGGAAGGTATCTCTGGCTGTGTTCTCCAAAGACCTGACCTCTTTTAAAGAATCCATTGCATTAAAAAAATAAAATCCATTGTGTGAGCTGGCAAAAAAAAAAAAAAAATGATGGCCCCTCCCACCTCCAATCCCACTATTGGTTTTTGATCCATTCAGACCTAGGATCTTTTTTTTTTTTTTTTTAACCATCCCTGTCAAAGCCTCTCACAGCTAGAGACCATCCTCCTTCCTTCCTCTCTGCCTACACCCCACCTCCCACCAGTGATGGGTGCGACAACAGGGCCTGGGAAGAAAGACGTGCAAAGAACAGAGGGGTTGAAGAATCCTATAAGGATAATGGGCAAAGGGATCCAGATGGTGAGAACCCCAGGTGTTCTTGGTCTTGGCTTTCCTCGGGCAAATTAAAGCATCTCAGCTTCCTACATTACCCGCCCCCTTGTTTGCTGCACTCAACTTCCTGCCCCACCAGAGGAAGTGGGGAGAGACAGCAGGTGCAGCAACAGCTAGCCGGACCATGGTGAGTCCTTATGCCCAGGAACCTAGGCATCTCTTCCTCCAGCCCCCAACCCCCCAGGGTAGCCAGGCTCAGGTCAACCATAGTAATCTGACTTCTGCTAGTCCTTGAGATCAGGTTATACTGGTGGCCCTGTCTGCCATTCCCAACAGCCTCATATTGTTTACCCTCCACCAACAGGACAAGGAGTATGTGGGTTTTGCAGCGCTCCCCAACCAGCTGCACCGCAAGTCCATCAAGAAGGGGTTTGACTTCACACTCATGGTGGCAGGTCTGGGTGTTCTGGAGACGGGACTGGTTGCGGGTCCTCAAGAGACCCTGGCTGTCCCCTCGCTTGACCAATTAGGCCTGTCCTGTCCACAGGGGAGTCAGGCCTGGGGAAATCCACCCTCATCAACAGCCTGTTTCTCACCAACCTCTATGAGGATCGGCAACTGCCAGAGGCCAGTGGTAAGACCCATCCCCTCCTCTTCAGGTACTCTGTCCCCCTTCTAGATCTCCAGGCTACACTCTCTTCCTTTCCATCTGGGTCTCCTATGACCTTCTGGGGGACTCAGGCAGCTTACTGCTCTTCTCTGAGATGGTTTCCTCCTCTAAAAAAAATAGGTGGGGGCAACTATGATGCTGAAAAAGGAAATTAGTCCTGCTTCAGACCTGAACCCAGTTTCCCGAACTCTCCCCATCTCCATAGCTCGCTTGACACAAACGCTGACTATTGAGCGTCGGGGTGTGGAGATCGAAGAGGGGGGTATTAAGGTGAAGCTGACCGTGGTGGACACACCTGGCTTTGGGGACTCCGTGGATTGCTCAGACTGGTGAGGAGTGGGGGAGGGAATGAGGGATAGGCTCCCAAAATGGCTACTGTGTGGAGACTGAGGGGCCAGTTACAGGGCTGGTCTGGAATGGCCTCCCACCCACCCTGACCCAAATGTGGGGGGCCTGTTTCTGATGGTCATGTGGCCCAGAGTGCACTGTGCTTCCTGACATCTCACGACCCTGCCAGTTTCCTAATTTCTTTGGAGACAAAGGAAGTACTTCCCACCCCCACGATCCTGGTTAGCCTTGCCCTCTTCCCCACCACATGGCCTCTGATCTCTGACCACAAGCCCTCTCCTCTCCCCACACCCCAGCTGGCTGCCTGTGGTGCGCTTCATTGAGGAACAATTTGAGCAGTATCTTAGGGATGAGAGTGGCCTGAACCGGAAGAACATCCAGGATTCCCGTGTCCACTGCTGCCTCTACTTCATCTCACCCTTTGGACGGGGGTCTGGGGGGCACCCTGGGGGTTGGGGTATTTGAGGAGGGTTTGGGGGGTGTCTCTGTACCTTGAGACCAAGCCCTGACCAATCCCTGGGAACAGGCTCCGGCCTCTAGATGTGGCCTTTCTCCGGGCGGTGCACGAAAAGGTCAATATCATCCCAGTCATTGGCAAAGCAGATGCCCTGATGCCTAGGGAAACCCAAGCCCTCAAGCAGAAGGTGTGTGGTGACTCCTGATCTTTGGTCTTACATGAAGCCAAAAGTGATGATTAAACCTGAACTCAGCTTTGATTCCTTTGATCTTGGGGTGGACTTCTTGGAGCATGATGTGTAATGCTACATTATTAAAGAAAGTTTCTTTATTTTTCCCAAAAAGTTATTTAATTGAATTTATGGGGGTGACATTATTAAAATTATATAGGTTTGTTTCAGGTATACAGTTCTACAGTACATCATCTGTATATGGCATTGTGTGTTTACCACCCCAAATCAAGTCTCTTTCCATTACACTTTAATCCACCTTTACCTTCTACCTCCTCCCACTGCCCTCCAGTTTCTAAGGAAGGCGGGTACTAAGCTGCCTGAGGGAGCTGTCTTTGGAGGCTCAAAATAGAATCCCTGGGTTGGATACTTAGCTAAGGCCTGTCGGAGGGTAGGGGCATGGAATGATGACCCCCCACCCCTAGGGTCTTCAGAGCCCTCTCCTACTATTTCTGCTTATGTCTCTGTCTCCTAGTATTTTGGTATCTACTTCATCTTAGAATCTTTCCGGGCCTCTGCCTTGGCTATTCAGGTATATTTGTCTCAGGTTTTCCCCATCTATGTCTGTCTCATTATCAGAGATTTTGTTTTTGGTCATCCTGCATGTTCATTTCTCACCAGCTCTGTCTTTCATGTCTTCCTGTCTCTGACTAACCTGTATGTGTACCTGAATCTGTCTCTGGTCATGCAATGTCTGTTGCTCACAGCCTCTGTGATACTCACTGTCTCTACACCTGTTTTCTCCGAGATCCGGAACCAGTTGAAGGAGGAGGAGATCAACATCTACCAGTTCCCTGACTGTGATTCTGATGAGGATGAAGACTTCAAGAGGCAGGATGCAGAGATGAAGGTGCAGAGGCAAGGGAGGAAGGGGCAGAGAAGCAGGGGAGGAGGAAGTGGAGGTGGAAGCTGAGAAAGAGGTTTCTGCCCTAGAGGTGATCCCTGACTACTGCCCTCTAGGAAAGCATCCCTTTCGCAGTTGTTGGTTCATGTGAGGTAGTGAGGGACAGCGGGACGCGACCAGTGAGGGGACGCCGCTACCCCTGGGGTACCGTGGAAGGTGAGTAAGGCCGGGCACGCGTTCTGAGGACAGCAGGGAGCCCGGGCCACCTCCAAGTCAACCGCACCCAACATGTGATGATGGGGTGAGCTCTGGTCTTGGAAGTTCTAGGAGCCAAATGAGAGGTCCTTGAGCAGCAGGGCGCGCACCCTCCCCTAGAGCGGGAGCAGGATGCGGGAAGACCCGACCCAGCTCCCTGAGGCACTCGGTCCGTCCCCCAGTGGAGAATCCATATCACTGCGATTTCCTGAACCTGCGACGGATGCTGGTGCAGACACACCTGCAGGACCTGAAGGAAGTGACACACGATGTGCTCTATGAGGGCTACCGGGCCCGCTGCCTACAGAGCCTGGCCCGACCTGGGGCGCGCGATCGAGCCAGCCGTAGGTGAGTCGAAGTTGGCTCCTAGGTGCTTCCAAAGTCTGGCCGCACGACATCCAGGACCCCACCTTCAACTCACCCTCCCGACTTCTTTCCCAAAGTCTTTTCCCCACCCACTTTGCTTTCGGCCCTAAACTCAATAACTAGGGCACTCCTCCTAGAGTCCAACCTCGTTGCAGGCGGGGCCTTCCACAACCACAGGTCCCGCCCTTGATTCTTGTTCCTTTCCCCACCCCATAGTAAGCTTTCTCGCCGAAGCACCACCGAGATTCCGCTGCCCATGCTGCCTCTGGCTGAGACAGAGAAGTTAATCCGCGAGAAAGACGAAGAGGTGAGCAAACACCTCGCGTCCCCGGTCCTCCTCGAAAAAGTCCTCCTCTGGCCTCACCCAGCCCTACCACCTGCAATCTTGCCCCCCACAGCTGCGTCGCATGCAAGAGATGCTGGAGAAGATGCAGGCCCAGATGCAGCAGAGCCATGCTCAGGGAGAGCAGCCGGACGCTCTTTGAGGCCCCCGCCGGTGCATGGTTTTACCTCATCTCCGCCTTTGGTCCGTCTCTTGTCCAATCCCCGAGCCTCTAGCTGCCCTGGCGCTTAATCCCGACGTCTACCCTTGCACGCGGTTCTCGGGATAAAAGGCTCTCCCAATCCCAGAGTAACTAGTCCTGCCTTTGGCCCCGCCCCCGCTCCTGACCCCGCCTTCGGGAGCCCCATCTTCCAGCCCAGCCCCTGACCACCTGATCACCTGATCACCGCCCGTTTATACCCGAACTATCGTCTATAAAAACTGTTTCCTGAGGCTAAGCGTCTTCACTTTCCCAGTGGGAATAAGCGGTGGGCATTGCGGGGTGCAGCCTTCCCATTCAGGCCTTTATGAAATTTGTTGGGCACTCGCTTTGTACCAGCAGTGTTTCAGCCCACTCTCCCACCAGAGTCCCTCAGAATAACACAGGCGCTGCGGATAAGAAGGCGCCGCGGATATGAAACAAAGACCAGTTCAATTTTATTAGGACTCTGGGTGGGGGCCGGACTGGCTGGAAGGCGATGGCTAGCTGAAGCCTAAAAGGGTCCTCTACTCCTGGTCCTTGGCGTCGCCATGTGTGATGACGTAGCAGATGTTCTTGTAGTCTACGTTGCCGCCCACGTCAGGAGGGAAGGCTGCCCACATGTTCTTAATCTGGGGAAAGATTGCGAGACTGGGTCTCCTACCGGTTCCTTAGGCTCCCCTCCCCCATCCTCCCCTTCCCCCCGGGCGCCTCCCTCACTCACTTCTTCCTGGGAGAAACGGTCACACTGGGTGGTAAGTAGCTCCTCCAAGCTGGAGAGAGGTGACATGGAGGAGTTGAGATTAGGCCTTATAAATTCTTTCAACTCCCACCTCATTCTTGTTGCTATTCCCAGTTTTGCCTTGAAAACCGGGGTCTTTCTAGAGTCCTCCAGTGATCTTCCACACACTCAAACACAAAAGGCTTCCTGGCTTTTGCCCTTTTACTCATATGTGCTGTGAAAATTTAATCCTAATGCACAGTCCTCATTTCTCCATTACCCCTGGAAGTGTTTAACCCTTGGTAGGACTTTAAGGAGGCTTTCTGTGGGTGAGCAGCTGGAGGGGATCACTTACAACTGCTTCTTGATAGTTCCCTTCCCTTCAGGGTCCAGGACTTTGAAGGCTCCAGTGATCACGTCCTCAGGGTCAGCACCTGGGGTCAGAGGGCACATGAAGCTGAAGGATTCCTTAAAGGTCTGTCCCTAAAAGGTCCAGGAAAGAGCAGCTGGGAGCTCGGACCCAGGACACTTCACTCACCTTTGAGCTTCTCCCCAAACATGGTCAGGAAGACAGTGAAGTTGATAGGACCACTGGCTTCCTTCATCATGTCATCTAGCTCCTCATTCTTCACATTGAGGCGACCTGGAGTAGGGTGGGGGAAGGATGGGCTGGAGTGAGGTCCAGGGACAAGAGGGTAATGCTTCTCATAAATTCAGATCATCACATCCATTTTTCATGTGGGTAGACTGAGGCCCAAGGTGGAGCAAAGCTGCTGAATTCCCTGGACCCTACAGCCTTGGATATTTAGGTGAGGGGTGGGGGCGGGGCCTACCCATGGCTGCGAAGGTGTCCCGCAGGTCTTCCTTGTCGATAATGCCATCACGGTTCTGATCAATTACTGTGAAGGCCTATGAAGGGCAAGGCCAAGGAGGAGTTAGGTCCCTCGTGGCCAGAGTTTAGCATCCTTACTCCGGGCAGATCAGATTCTGGCCCCCAGCCAGCTGTCCTCTTACATGCCAAGAAGGGAGGGGAGCAAGGAATTCTAAACCCTTTTCCTCCCACTAAAACAGGTGCACACTCTGGGCCATGGGTGCTGGGGGGAAGGGCAGCAGGGGGGTGCCTTTGGTCAGCCTTCAGTCTCCCCTCTGCCTTCACTCACCTCCTTGAACTCCTGGATCTGAGTCTGATCAAACATTGAGAAGACGTTGGAGCTTCCGCCCTCTGCTGCCGCCCTTCTCTTGGCCTTCTTGGGTGCCTGGGGGATGAGGGTTGAGCAAACAGACCCATGGGCCAGATCCTACTATTCTCTGGAGGCAATGGATTAGATTTAGGGTTCTTTAAGTCCATTCTTGAAAGCAACTCATCTGGCTCTCGGCTTCCCACTCTTTGTGACTTCTTTGCTGAAGGTGTTTTCTTGGGTTGCATCCTCAAATTCCTATCTGTAGCCCTTGAGTCCCACCCCTCCAACCTACCCAACAAGTGGAAGGTTCCTCCTCATGGTGCCCTAAGCCTGCCTCCTCTGAGTCCCAGACTTTCTGTATGACCCTGATTCACTCATTCATTCTCTATGAAACTACTTTCTCATCTATAAAACGGGAGTGGGAATCCCTGCCTGCCTGGTCACAGAGGATTTTAGGAAGACGGAGTGCAGGAAGGTATGGAGCACGCTTTGAGAGGGACTGTGGTCCTGTGAGTGGAGTGTCTGAGTGGATTATCCTTGGCTGAGTACGTTAGGCCGACATTCTGTATGCTCCCTATCAGTGATACAAAGAAAGAGAGGGTTTATCTTCTTTCATCTTTATGGACTGGGAACCGGCTCCCTTCTTTCAAAGGGCAAGGCTGTCCTGAGGTCTGAGGGATCTGGGCAGGGGCTGGGGGATTCTCACCATGTCTTCAGTCTCCTGGGAGAAAGGCTGGAAAGTAGCAGAGAGTCAGCCTGTGGAGGTCCCTCTGGAGTTATATAGTCCTGCCCCAGGGAGCCCTTAACATACCAGGGTAACCTTAGCCCTGTGGGTGCCCACCCCAGATACCAAAATAGCCTGGCTCAGGACCTTTCCTTTCTTGGAGGGCCTGCAGCAGCTGGAGTCCAGGGAGAGAGGGAGGAGGGAGTGAATCTTGGGATGCATGTCTCACTAGGATCTGAGCAGGAAGGGATGCACTTTGTCTCAAAAGGAGGCTGAAATGTTCCAGAATTCAGAGAGGGCCAAGCCAGGGCACAGTGCTCAGACAGAGATGAACCAGGCCCCTGTAACCCTGAGCGGGGTGGGAAATCTGGTACATTTATTGAGCACCTATAGTGTGTCAGGTGCTGTGCTATGCTTAATGGGTGCACTTTAGCCAAACACAACCTTTCTCCCATTTGGATTTCACAGTCAAGTGTGGGTATGTGTGGGGGTAGCGGCAGAGTTTAAAGGTGGGAGAGAGCCGTGTGGGGAACCTGAAAGATCAGGAGAGTCATCTTCATCCCTTTCAAAGACAGAGAAGATGTTGTGAGGAAAGATGCAGAGCATGGAATCGCTAGGTACGAAGAGACTAGACAGCTTAGGGCAGAGAAGCTACTCTGTCACCGTGGGCTTTGTGCTTCAACTGCCTGGGCCTTGGTTTCCCCTTCTATAAAATGAAATGTCAGTCTCACCCCAGAGAACTTGTGGATGTGAACACTATTTGGAAATAGTTTAGTGAAATATAATCATAATTATTACTTAGGCCCTGCCTTGGTAGATCTTACAGTCCAGTCATGGAGACCGGATAAACATCTAAGGGGCTTGAAACTTCTTTAACGCTGGAGGGCCTTCATTGCCACACTGGGAGCTGAGAGCTTGGGAGCCTTGAATAGGTTTGAAACAGGAGAACAACATGGTCTAGTGTGAGTCTGTGACCATTTCTTTGGATACTGGTGTGAAAGAACTCAGAGGAAGGGAGTTAGAGACACCAAGAAGGAAACTAGTCGGTCACCTCTTGGTTGAATGAAATGCTCAGTGGCTTCTCTCTCCATTCTGGGCAAGAACCAGCTTGGCTGACTGTGTGACTTTGAGGTACTCTCTCCCACCCCTCTAGGTCTCACTGCCCCAGTCCCTTCTATACAGTGGAGGCCTGGGGCAATAGTGGCTGAGGAAGCTCCAAGAGGCCCAAGATTGGCAATGACACCTCCTCTTGCTCTCTCTAGGACCCAATGTCCTGAGCAAGGCGCCTCCTCCCCTCCCTCTCCTCCAGCCTCATGCCAATGCCTCTAAGACATTTTCTTTTCTGGGCACTGGGGCCCAGCCACCTGTTGTCTCTAAGAAGAGCGAAGGAACCACCCTAAACTTAGCAGCTGCCCTTGGCCTCCTGAACTGGCCCCTCCCTGCCTCATTTGACAGCTGCCTCACCTTATAAGGTTACTCTGGGGGTCCAGGCCCAGGGAGGAGCCCACTTATTACTGGGTTCTGGGAAAAGAGGAGAACTCCAAAGACAGAAATGGGGGAAGTGTTCAGAAAGCTCGAATCAACTAGAAAGTGGGGAAGTTGAGAAGGAGATCAGGAGTGGTATATCTCAGACACTGAATGGGAGTTCATAGGATCTGGGACTGAGGAGCTTCAGAGAACTCAGAAACCAAGGAGCAACTGGAGAGTTAGGCCTGATTGAAATTTCAAGATGGTAGACTCTTTATGTAAATTGGCATCCTCTAACCCTGGGGCTCAGGGTAAGGGGGTCAGAGAGAGAAGGGGCTCAGGAAGTCAGGACTTTGTATTTATGGGCTAGGATAGGCTGGGTGCTTGTAAATGGGGTCTGGTTTCTTAAAAGAAAATGAGGAACACAGAGAAGTGTGGCAAAGAGGGGACAGGAATTGATCAAAGGGTCTTGGATCCCCAAAAGAATAAGAACACAGGTATATGATTTCAAGGCATTGGGAATTCATGGTTTGGGGTCTGGGATCCCTATTAGAATGGGGCACACTCAAAAGATGAGGTATGAGTAACCAGAGCCTGGATTCTGGGGACGAGCTCACAGAGGGGTTTGGGGCTTGGAATTCCAGCGGGAAATGGCGGATTCAGAGAGAGGGGTCACTTAGATCATTTGGGAGCTCAGGTTATAGTTGCCGGGGCTTGAAGTGTTGGGATTGGTTGAGGGCCTGGAAGAGAATCAGAGACAAGTGGATGTGGAGAATGCTGGGTCAGGACACTATCTCCATGTTAGAGCTCAGGGTCTTACATACTACCAGTGTGGGGGCGGGGATCGGTAGCTGGATGGAGAATGGGGGCCCAGAAAGGACTCAGGCAGGGCAGCATGACACTCTTATTGGCTAAGGGCTTCACTAATGCCTCCGGCCCCCATCTCTTCTCCGCGATGTCCCCAGCTGTCACCCGCCCCCTGTGCTTGTCTCCAGTTGTCACAGATATCCCTGTGCTGGCACCGCCTGCTGGCAGCACGCTTTGGGTACTGCCATTGGCTGAGACAGCGATCTATTTTACCCCCCACCCCAACCTCCGGTTGCTAAAGTGAGAGCATGCGCTTATTGGCTAATAAGACAATCGCAAATTTAGCCCATCCTCCTCCCGCCTCCCCAGCTGTCATTCCTTCTGACCTTCTTGGGAGACCTGAAGAATTCCTCAGCTCTTCCCATTGACTAAGGATGTTGTCTGTCACCGCCCAAATAGACGTCACTGTCTGTCAATTTGACCTCCGCCTGTTCCCCTTTTCATTGGTTGTCTTTTTACTGTTCCTATTAGCCAGACCAACCCCCGCCTTGTCGCGTAGTACCCGCCTCCTTCTGCGGTCATTCACTCTTCTGCCATTGTTATTGGCCAGGAGGTTCAGCTTCCTGCTTTTCTATTAGTTACTTCCTTAATCCCGCCTCCTACCCTTACTCGTCCTCTCATTGGTCTTGTACGTTTCCTCCATTTCCTCTTCCCACCTCCAACCTCACACACCCTTCCAACGATTGGCAGAAGCCCAGTTCCCTCTCTCCTATTATTCGTCCAAGCCCTCTAACGAGGCGGGAGCAAAAAGAAGCGCGATGGGATGGCCCAGGCGCAGGCGTGAAACGCCGAAAAGCTGGCAGCTTAGCCGGCACCTGGGCGTGTGCGCAGGCGCGAAGTCGGCCCCTTGCCCGAAGCAGGAGGTGGGGGTGGCGGCGGCGAGAGAGCGCTAGGGGTGAGAAGGCGCGAGGGAGACCCGGGCGCCAGGCGCCCCCGGATCCCAGCGCCGCTTCCGCGTGCCGAGTGGCAACCTGTACGCCGCCCCCGTCCCTGGCGCGCGCAGGGCCGCGCCCTTCACCTCCCCTACCTCGGCTGGCGGCGCGGAGCGGCCTGAGGGGCGGCGCCTTCTGTGGCCGTCCGGGCCGGGGTTGGGGGGGGATGTGAGGGGCAGCCCGCAGCCATGGAGACGGGCCCGGCGCCCCTTGTGGCCCCGCCGCGCCGTCATGGCGCCCCCCAGGCCCCCTCGCCACCGCCCCGCGGCTCCCGGGCCGGGTCCGTCGTGGTGGTGGCTCCGGGGCCGCCAGTGACCACGGCCACCTCAGCCCCGGTCACCCTGGTGGCCCCCGGGGAGGCGCGGCCCGCCTGGGTACCTGTGCCGACCCAAACCTCGGCCCTGGCCCCGGCCCCGGCCCCAGCCCCGACAGTCACAGGCAGCACGGTGGTGGTGCTAACGCTGGAGGCCTCGTCCGAAGCGCCCGTTTCCCCCGGCCCAGAGTCCCTGATGCCCACGGCAGTAGTAGGAGACGAGACGTCGATGGCTCTGGTCCTAGGGGCAGACTCTCCTAAGACGGAGGAGACTAGGACCTCGCCCGCTTCTGGACCAGGTACCTCCACCGGGACCTCCACTAGGACCCCTTCCAGAACGGCTCCTGGTGCCCTGACCGCCAAACCCCCGCTTGCCCCTAAGCCGGGAACCACAGTGGCCTCAGGAGTGACTGCAGCGATTGCAGCAGTGAGAGCAGGACAGGTGACAGGTGGACATGGATCTGCAGTAGCAACATCGGCATCAACGAGACAGGCTCCAGAGGACCCCTCAGGGTCTGGCACAGGCCCTTCAGGGACTAGCGAGGCTCTGGTAGCTGTTGTGACGGTGACTCCTGCTCCAGAGCCTACAGAAAACTCTCAGGACTTAGGCTCCACGTCCAGCCTGGGACCTGGCATTTCTGGCCCTCGAGGGCAGGCCCCGGACACTCTGAGCTACTTGGACTCCGTGAGCCTCATGTCTGGGACCTTGGAGTCCTTGGCGGATGATGTGAGCTCCATGGGCTCAGACTCGGAGATAAATGGGCTGGCCCTGCGGAAGACGGACAAGTATGGCTTCCTTGGGGGCAGCCAGTATTCGGGCAGCCTGTGAGTACCCAGTGGGCACCCAAATGGGACTGCTTCAGGGAAGCAGAGGTTTGGGGAGGGGGAAAAAAAAAAAAGCATCTTGCTGAGACCGACAGCCCAGCCTCTGAGGATCCAGAGGTGATTAGCAGGAGTGTGGGATACTTGATGATTCCTCTCATGCCCTAGAGCACCTTGAAGTTTCAGCATACTCACATACTGGTGAGTTTTAGAGCAGGTGTCAAGAGCTTTGGGTTTGAGTCTAAGCCTTGCCTTTGGTGTGTTGTGTGTCCTTGGGCTGGTGTCTTCGCCATTTCTGTGCCTCAGTTTCCTCTATGAAGTGAAAGGTTGAATGAGGTTGTCCCAGCTCCTTGATAGGAAACTCCAGCTTTGGGCCAGATATTCTAGAGGGTTGTTTGGGCAGGGGTTCTGGTAGAGATTTTTGGTCCCATAGTGGGAAAGAGTGTGGGAGTGAAGCAGGAACCTCACCTTCCTCATAGCCTTAGGTCTGATGGGGTGGGGAGACCCTGAAGGGCAGACCCCTCTGCGAAACAGAGAAGGACAGTCTTGTGTTTTCAGTGAGGGAAAGGGGGTGGGGAAGGCCTCTTCCCCATTTCCTCATCTCCCCAACCCAGCTTACTCTTTCCTAGTTCCCTCCAGGGGCCTGAGTCACTCCTGAGTTGGGGGTGTGATCCCCTTTGACTTCTTCCTTCTCTCTCATTTGATCTTGCCCATTGTTTCTGTGCTCCTGTAACCTGCTGGTCAGTTCAGCATCACCTGAGCACCCAGGTGACAGGCCCTGTGCAGCATGTTATGGATAAAATAGTCTTTTCAGGATGATCATCATCTGGAGGAAGAAACATACTTAAACACTTGGTTTCAGTGTATGTTAGGTTTAGCTTAGAGATCATCACAGGATTCTGTAAGCACCTGAGGAGGAGATCTTTTGCCCAGCCTGGGAATCCCGCTGAAGCTGATCTGAATCTTGAAGAACGAGTAGCATTTAGTTATGGCTGAGCCTGTTGGGGTTGGAGGGCGACCTGCCTGGTGTTGAGAGAAGCCTCGTATTCTAGGCCATATTCTAGGCAGGGTTTATAATCCAACAAAATAATCAGGAAACCTTTGAGCACCAACATTCACGGTCCTATGAGGGGAAAGCAGCTAAAATCTGACCCTGGTGTTTTCCCTGAATGTGTCGTTGTACCCAATTTACAGATGAAGAAGCAGTTGAGTGCATTGCCTCACTCGTATAATCCGAATCTGTGTGACCAGTGGTTTTCTCCTCAATACCATACTGTCCTAGGAACTTGGATTGAATTGAATTTTAGTGAGCCCCACTTGTGCACCAGGCGCTGTGCTTGGTGCTGTTTCTCTGCTTTGTAGTTTTGTCCCTCCAAAATCCATCTTCCATGCTGGAGGAATCTACTAAGGTGAGGCTGACAGGGCCCAATATACCTTAAAAACTTGAAGTGGCTCCCCACTGACCAAAGTATAAAGTCTAAGTGCTTTAGCCTGTACATAGGCTTCTTATTATCTGTCTCTGCCATCCTCTCCGGTCTTTTCTCCCACCACTCCTCACCATGCACTTAGTGCTGTGGTCCTGTCAAACTGATTCATGCTTAGGTCAGGGATGCCTTTCTCCTCCTTTTCCTGCTAGGTTCTACTCAGTCTTTTGTGACTTGCCCCAGATGTTCCCTCCTCCAGGAAGCCTTCCCTGATAACCACTTTTCCCCACTCCAGGTGCATTTTGTTATTGCATTTTACACACCATATTGTAATTATTTACTTTGGTTGCTTGTGACTTTCTTGAGGGCAAGAAAGCTTTTTTACTCATCCTGGCCTTTAATAGAGTTTGGAACTGACTTAGATTAATGAGAGAGTTTCTCTCTGTTCTAGGACAAAAGAAACACATATTTAATAAGCTCTTTCATTTAACAGCCCTTTATATATAGCTTCTCAATAGTTTTCTTATAACTTTGTGATGTAGGTGGTGACATCCCTTTTTACAGATGAGGAAGAGACTCAGTTTATCACTTGCTAAGACAGCCCAACTTCTCAGGGACATAACTGGGATTTGAGCTCAGGTCTGTCTGGAAACCCAAGCTTGCTCTTCCATTCCACTCACCTCCTGGTACTGGCTCCTGCAAGTAACTGTTTCAAGACTGGTGGGGCATCTTGAATGTGAAGCTCTGACAGAACAGTGGGCAAACAGTGTAAGGAAAGCTTTATTTGCCGGGGAATATGGGGTGATTTCAGGGAGGAGGAGGTAAAGGGAATTGCAGATGGCCCAGGGGCTCTCAAGAGTCTGATAGGAGACAGCTCAGTTGCTTCTAAGGAGACAGAGAAGTATATTTGTTCTGTATTTTATTTTATGGATAATAATTGGTGATACGGCACTCTTGCTATGTGTTATCTCATATGAACTGTCAGGTAGATATTGTTTTTCT
Source organism: Mormoops blainvillei (assembly GCA_004026545.1). Taxonomy (NCBI): domain Eukaryota; kingdom Metazoa; phylum Chordata; class Mammalia; order Chiroptera; family Mormoopidae; genus Mormoops; species Mormoops blainvillei. The sequence goes on from PVJD01008938.1 coordinate 26,836, forward strand.
CTCCATCTTATAAATGAGGAAATTGGGGCTTAGAGATATTAAGTGACTTGCCCAAGGTGACACAATGAACAAGTGGTAAAGCTAGAATTTGGATCCAGGTCTAATGCAGAGTGTGGTTTTAAATGCTCCATATTCTCTCCCCAAACTTATATACGTCAGAAGTGGGATTTAAACACACTTCTGTATATAGATCCAATGTGAGAACACAATCTCCGCAGAGATTCCCGCCTAAGGGAAGAAGTCCTATCCATTTGCTGAACTAGGGACTTGGATAGCTAAGTTGCCAGACATCCTGATGTTTGGCAGCTCACAAAATACTTTTATGTCTAGTCTCTCATTTGAGTCTTGGGAGGTGGCTTGCCTCATTTCCCCTAGCAATCCAGGTTTTATTCTACTGCTACTGACCCCTTCCATGCTCCCTCCATCCTGCAGAGAGAGCTCCATTCCCGTGGATGTGGCTCGGCAGCGGGAGCTCAAATGGCTGGAGATGTTCAGTAACTGGGATAAGTGGCTGTCTCGACGTTTCCAGAAGGTTGGAGAAGGCTAAGTAGTGGGCAGGGCAATGGACAAGGGGTGGGAGTAGGGTGGGCCCCTGTGCTCTGGGGAAGCCCCCAGGAACATGATAGTGTCTGCTCTCTGGACCACGTTGGGGAGAGCTGGTACTTGGGCCTGGGGGAAGGAGTAGCTTTAAAGATAGAAGGCCAGGCCAGGTCTGGTGGTGTCAAGCCTGTGGATGTGGGAAAGGTGTCCCAGGGAACCTGAGGACAGCTCTTGAAGCTGTCCCCCTGCCTGCCACTCTGCCTTAGGTGAAGCTGCGCTGCCGGAAGGGGATCCCCTCCTCCCTGAGAGCCAAGGCCTGGCAGTATCTGTCCAATAGCAAGGAACTCCTGGAGCAGAACCCGGGCAAGTTTGAGGTGTGTCCAGGGTGTGGGGACATGTGATACTGGGTGAAGGATATCATCAGCACTCCCAGATCCTGAGGTAATTGCTGCTGTCCCACTGCAGGAGCTGGAACGGGCTCCTGGGGACCCCAAGTGGCTGGACGTGATTGAGAAGGACCTGCACCGACAGTTCCCTTTCCATGAGATGTTTGCTGCTCGAGGGGGGCATGGGTAAGGTGCCTAACCATGTGGGTCAGTTAGCAAACATTTATTGAAGGTTCCAGATGGATATAGGACTGGGCTAAAAGCAGTTCATGCTCTCCAGGACTTCTAGAAGACTGGTCCTTCATGGATTGAGTGTCAAACCATATTGAAAGAAGTGTCCTGGGAAGAAGACTCTGACATGGGGGGTGGAGGTGTGTGGTAGGAGGGTGGGAGAGGAGGCACATCAAGGGCTCTTGAGCTGGGTTTTGAAGGCTAGATGGGAACAGAGCAGGGGACAAGTTTTTCCTGCTAGGGGGTTATGTAAGCTGTGTTTTGGCAGCAGGGTTGCATAGAGCTGAGGCTGGAAAAGCAGTTTAGGGCCAAGGCACTTGAATTTTTGTTCCTTATCCCAGGCTTCCTCAAGATGTATACATACTGCTCCCCAGTAATATGCAGGAGGATCTTAGGTGGCTCTCAGATGGACGTTTTAATCAATAAGTTCATCCTTTCAGAAAGTTAATGAGCATGTGCTATCTGCTAAGCACTGTTCTAGTCACAGATGATAGCAGTGGACAAGAGACAAAAAGTCCTGCCCTCGTTGGGCTTGTTATATTTTAGTGGGGCTAGACAATAAGATAAAGGAAAGCATGTTGTATGTGAAATAAATGATGGTAAGTATTAAAGAGGAGTTTAAAGCAAGAAAGGGCAATAGAGAATGTGAATGGAGATTGGGGTTATAAGAGATCAGATCTGACTTGGGTTTTAAAAGGGTCATCCTGGCTGCTGTGCTGAGCATAGCTTATAAGGAAACAAGGGCAAAAGCAGAGATACCAGTTAGGAGGCTATTTCTGTACACCAGAAGAGATCATTGATAGATGAAAATGGTAGCAGTGGAACTACGGGGAGAAGTGGTTGGATTCTGACTATATTTTGAAGGTAGAGCCAAAAGGATTTGCCAGTCAATTAGATGTGGAGTGTAAAGAGAGGGGACCGCGGCTGTTGTAGCTCAGTAGATTGAGCATCAGCCTGCGAACCAAAGGGTCACTGGTTCGATTCCCCAGTCAGGGCACATGCATGGGTTGCGGGCCAGATCCCTAGTAGGGGGCGCACGAGAAGCAACCACATATTGATGTTTCTCTCCCTCTCTTTCTCCCTTCCCTTCTGCCTAAAAATAAAATAAATAAAATCTTAAAAAAAAAAAAATAAAGAGGGGGAGGAGTTATGGATGACTCTCAAGGTTTTTAGCCTCAGAAACTAGAAGAATGGAGTTACTACATACTGATATGTTTGGGGAAAACTGGGGAAAAAGTAGGCCTGAAGAATATATCAGGAGCTCGGTTTTAAAATGTGTAGTTTGTAATGCTTTTTAGACATCCAGATGGGGATGTCAAGTGGATTAGATGTACAATATAAACAACTATGGATTTGGGGGAGAAATTTAAACTGGAAATTGAAGAGATGTCAGCCTAAATCTCACCCATGGGACTAGATGAAGTTGACAGGGCAACAAGAATATATATGAAAGGGGGTGCAGAGATTGAGCCCTGCAGCTCCGTTTCAAGAATAGTAATTACTGGGAAAGAACCAGTAAAGAAGCTGGAGAGGTAGAAGGAAAACCAGGAGTGTGTGATTCCTGTAAGCAAAGTGAAGAGGGGTTTCAGGATTAGCTGTATGGAATTTTGCTGATGGGCCAAGAAAAGTTAAGCTGCAAATTGACCTCTAGACTTAGCACTGTGGAGGTCTTTGGTAACTTTGATAAAAACAGTTGTGGGGAATGGGGGTTAAAGCCTGACTGGAGAAATGGAGGAAAGAAATTGAAGACAGCGAGTATATATCTTGGAGGTGTTTCACTGAATGGGTAAGGAAAGAAATAGTGCAGTATTTGGTAGGGAAAGAGGGGTTAATAGACGTACTTTAAGCTAAAGGAAATAATGGATGTTACTATGCCAGTGGGAATGATATAGTAGAAGGAGAAAAACTGATGATTCCGGAGAGATGGGAAGGTTGCTGAAGATGGTCTGTGTAGGCAAGAGGAGATGGAATTCACTCCCAAGTAGAGAGGCTGTGCATGGCCAGGATTATAGACAGTTTACCCATAGCACCAACGGAGATGGCAGGGCACAGAAACAGACAGGTATTAGGTAAAACAAGTAGTATATCACACCCGTCATTTCATGGATGCTATTACAAAGTGGAGAATAATAGTAGGGGTGGTATGCAGTTATAGCATAAGTGAAGATCACACTTCAGTGATTGAGTTTTGAGAAACACTGTTGTAAGCAGTGGTCAGGAGTATGTGTGTGACTGGATGCAGGGACAGAGCCCAAGAGATCATTACTTTTTTCTGGTTAAGTGATGGAGGCCTGAACTGTGAAGTGGCTGTGGAGGTGGAAAGAAGGAACAGAATGAATGAAATTTAGGTTATAGTGTTGATAGGACTTGCTGATTAGCCATAGAGAGTGAAGGAAGGCTTTCTGTTTTTTGATGTGGGGCTGTGTGGATGGAATTCCAAGACACAGCGATAGGGCACCCTCAAGGAAGAGGAGCAGGCCTAGGGCAGAGATTCTATTCTTTTGGATGCAGAGACGAGAAAGGTCTGAGGTACAGCTGGCTTCCCAGGCCTTCACTAAAAAGCAGGGCCCATTGGACATGCTGAGGGTGGAGGACACTGATAACATCTGTGAGACTGATTAGGCAGGCCCTCCCTGGAGAACTCTTCCTCTGGGTTGATAAAAGCATTCAAATAATGCTAGTGGACGACTAAAGCTGTGAATATTGACAGCTTCCTCAAGATGACCTTAAAGGTTTATGGGATGCTGGCAGATGAAGGAGGGAGAGCAAGCACAGACCACTGGGGGATGGTAGGTAGTACATGGGGTGTGCAGGCAACGGTGGAATTTTGCAGCTTGGAATGCTTTGATTGTGACCTGAGTCTTTGGCTTGAGCTTGATAGGCAGGACTAGGAAGGAGGACGGAGGTGTGTGGTAGGAAAGCTCTGAGGTTAATCTGGAATTAGATTTAGGAGGGGTCTTGGCTGGGGCTGGTGGCAGGGTGGGTTTAGTTTGGGCCAGAGAGCTCCCAACTCTTGTGATTGCCCTAGTGGTCTTTCCCAATACTCACAGGCAACAGGACCTGTATCGAATCCTTAAGGCCTACACTATCTACCGGCCCGACGAGGGCTACTGCCAGGCCCAGGCACCGGTGGCTGCAGTGCTGCTCATGCACATGCCTGCTGAGGTCAGCACACTCTGTTCCTGGTTGGGGAGTAAATGGGAGGATCTTGGCCTACAGTGGTGATGGGGGAGCTTTCTGCTTTGTTTCTCAGACCCCATCCCCTTCCTCCTTGTTCTTACCCTTCTCAGCAAGCCTTCTGGTGCCTGGTGCAGATCTGCGACAAGTACCTCCCTGGTTACTACAGTGCAGGGCTGGTGAGTGTCTGGAGGCTTGGCATAATAGGGCTGTGACTTTTCCCCAAGGCTGCAGGGAGATCCTTGTCCTACCCCACCATCTGCCCTTTTGTCCCTCTGCTCTGGGCCTCTCCCACTGAGGTGAGGATCCCCTGCTTGATCTAGTTCTACATCAAGGGGCCACAGCAGGCCTTTTCTCATGGCTCACCTCACCTCTAGGAGGCCATTCAACTGGATGGAGAAATCTTTTTTGCACTGTTGCGCCGGGCCTCCCCATTGGCACACCGGCACTTGCGGCGGCAGCGCATTGACCCTGTGCTCTACATGACAGAATGGTTTATGTGCATCTTTGCCCGCACCCTGCCCTGGGCTTCAGTGCTGCGTGTCTGGGATATGTTCTTCTGTGAAGGTATATCTGTAGCCATCCAGGCCATGAGGGGGTTGGGGTTTTGATGGTGCCTGCCTGGTGGTGGTCTGCTGATAGAAGGTGCTTGTTGGGTCTGCAGACTGGAAACTGAGGCCTGGTCTTGGCTCTGCCACCAACCCAGAGCCCGTTCTCCCTCTCAGGAACCTGAGACCCATGGCAGCTCATTCCCCTTCCTGGGGCCTCAGTTTCCTAGTCTGTAAGGTTGGCAGCAGACGGGGACGGGAACTGTGAGTCCGCCCTAAGTGGGATCCCAGGCATGGTCACTTGTGCTATCTTTCCTCTGATAATGCAGGCGTAAAGATAATTTTCCGGGTAGCCCTGGTGTTGCTGCGGCACACGCTGGGCTCAGTGGAGAAGCTGCGCTCCTGCCAGGGCATGTATGAAACTATGGAGCAGCTGCGGAACCTGCCCCAACAGTGCATGCAGGAGGACTTCCTGGTGCATGAGGTAGGCCCTGGCCTTGGCAAACTCCACACCCACTTCAAGCCATCCCCACCTCATCTATATTCCTGTATCCATTTCTTCTCCATCAGGTGACTAACCTCCCAGTGACAGAAGCACTGATTGAGCGAGAGAACACAGCACAACTCAAGAAGTGGCGGGAAACCCGGGGGGAGCTACAGTATCGGCCCTCACGGAGACTACATGGCTCCCGGGCCATCCATGAGGAGCGCCGGCGGCAGCAGCCACCTCTTGGCCCCTCCTCTAGCCTCCTCAGCCTCTCTAGCCTCAAGAGCCGAGGCTCCCTGGCAGCTGGAGGGGCCCCATCTCCACCCCCTCCTTCCCACAGGGCCAGTGCTGGGCCTGTCCCAGGGCCTGTGGTCACCGCTGAGGGACTGCATCCATCCCTTCCTTCGCCTACTGGTAATAGCACTCCACTAGGTCCCAGCAAGGAGACCCGGAGGCAGGAGAAGGAACGGCAGAAACAGGAAAAGGAACGTGAGAAGGAGCGACAGAAACAGGAGAAAGAGCGGGAGAAGCGGGAGAAGGAGCGGCAGAAGTGGGAAAAAGAGCAGGAGAAGGAACGGCAGAAGCAGGAGAAGGAACAACAGAAGCAGGAGAAGAAGGCCCAAGGCAGGAAGCTTTCGCTGCGTCGAAAGGCAGATGGGCCACCCCCCCCCCAGGATGGCGGGGATAGGTCCTCAGCCTCTGAGGCCCGGCAAGATGCTTATTTCTGACTTCTGCCCTGGGGCTGGACTTCATGGCCCCCCTCTTTTTCCCTCAGCCAAGAGCAGACCCCACAGCAGGCTGTCCCTCTTTCTGAGGAAAGTGGCTTGATTCCCGTCTCCTTGCCAGCTGCAATCCCTACACAGCCAGGACAGTCAAGAGTGCATGGGGCAGCTGCATTTTCCTGAGGCAGCTGTTGAACAAGTCTGTAGTTAGGCCCAGCTGGGGTCTGTCATTCCTGCCCCGGTTCCTTTTGAAATCCCTTCCCAGGTGCTGTCCTGATTGGCCTTTGGTCACCACAGGGTGACTCTTGGCAATGGGAGTCAGCAGTTTTCAGATTCTTACACTCCAGTTGCTCCTGTTACCCATGAAGTGGAGCTGGGGTTTTTTTTTGGTTTTGTTTTGTTTTGTTTTTCCCTCTTTTCCTCTTCAGTCCTACCTGCCTCCCCCAGTTTCTGGCTGGGGGCCAAGGTCCTCCTTGCTTGACTTCTGGACATCTCTGTTGTAATTATGTACCAAGGACCTGGTTGGCCTAGGGTAGGAGTGTTCACTCTATCTTCTGTCCTTTGGTTCTCCTTCCACAATATTCTTCATTCTACTTTATTTAAGGGGACAGGCACTGGAACAGGAAATGTCCCCCATTTCCTCACCCACCACGCTCCTGCTCTCCTTATTCACCCACCTTCCTCTATTCTGAGGCCTCCCTGCTTTGCCTCATCAGGACTCCTACCTTTCACCGTGTTCCCTTCTAAGCCTCCAGCCCCCATCTAGGAAAAGGGTCTTTTTTTGAGTTCCAGGGGGTGGAACCCAATGTTTACATTCTCTTCTGTATCTGCCCCCACCCTGTGCAGCGCTTTGAGAAACCAGAAAAGAACCTGCTATTGTACCTGGGACTGTCTCCTGCCCTGTTATTTTATGAGGGGGGTTGGGATGACTGGAGAGAGGGAGGGAGGGAGCCATGAGTGAGCCAGATCTATTGAAGCAATGGGCTCGTCTTGACGGGCAGGCATCTCTTGGCCTTTGGTTCATCTCGCAGTTGTTCATCAACAAACAGTGGTTGAGTCTTGCTTCCACCTTTGCTTGGGGTCCACTGCCTACACTATCACTGGCTTCCTGAGGCCCTCTATGTATCACCTGCAGTGCCTGGATCTCCTTCCCAAAGCACTCATGGAAACTGGAGGGGTCTGAGGGTGGCTAGAAAGCCATTGTCCTGGGGGGTTGAACTGTGCTCTTGGCCAGCAGCCTTGCATAGCTGCTGGTACTGGGCATCTTGTGGTGGGGGTGGGCAGGTGGGTAGTAGTGTAGCCAGCTGCTTCCAGAGTCCACAACTGAACTCCCAGCTTGTGATTTTCTGCTGCCAGCTCGTAGGCCCACTGCCTTGGGGGTCAGGATGGCAAAGGAATAGTATTTTCTGGCCCCAAAGCATGGCTTCACCTGGCAGTTTTCCAAAAGGATGAGGCCCAAGGGTGTGCAGTCTGCCTGCTCCTGGTAGGAGAGGAGGTTACCCTGAATGATGAATCAGGAGCACTGTTAGCTGGTAGTTAGGGCCCAGCCCTTTTCTTTAGCAAGATGCCCTCCTGGTTTGGAACCAGAGTTCTGTACCCACGGAAAAAACTGAGCAGACTTTCTGTGCAGTTTCATGTTAGTACAATCTAGAGGAAACACTGAGGGTAGCAGAGATGGGTGGTCCATCTTTCCCTTGAGCACCCCCATGCTGCCCTCCTATGGTTACAGTAGGCTCTTAATGGGCACAGCCTTAGCCTAGTGAGTTTAAGACTTGGAGTGTCCTAAAGAGCTAGGTGTTGTCCCCATAGCCCTGAGACCGGCTTTCCCACTCCAGCTCAGCCTCTTAGGCCAGATTACAGAACCTGGGCTGGGGCCCTGTTTGCTAAGAGAGGGGGGCTTTATTCTGCGCCTGTGGTTGCAGAGAGAGGCTCTTGAACTCTTCTCCAGGCCTATCTGAGATCAGGGCACAAGGGGCTCTGGTCTGGGTCCTGGACACAGGTGCCACTGCAACCTCCCCTTTGATGGCCCTTACCACCTCCGAAACCAGGAAATCGCCCAGGGTACGGGCGTAGGGTAAATGACTTCCCCTAGGTCTTAAAGGGAGCTGGGTTCGTAAGTGCCCGGAAGCGGTCAGGGTCGTCCAGGTGGACCATCAGGAGAGCCCGGCCTGCCTTCTGGGAGAGGAAGGAGACTACCTTGGACTAGGAGAGGGCAGACAACTGGACGCTGAGAGTGGGAAAATAGGATTTCCAATAAAATGAGGGGGCGGAGAGCCCTTGGCCAACCCTGGGGAAGGGTGATACAATCTTGGAAAGGGCAACTAGGGCAGGAGCCCACTGGCCCTGCTCGGATTTTGCTTTCCACCATGATCCTGGGCGCCCCTTACAAGTAGAGTGCGCTCCACTTTCTCCTCAGAGCCTCTACTCTGAGGGAGGGAATCAAAACCACTTCGGGCCATCCCTCTTGTCCGGTGGGGGTCTTAATGTTTACACGTCCCCTCTCCTCGCCCTAGTCGTTCATGTCACTTCTGGGAAGGGACGGCAGTATTTTCCCAGGTTCATCACATAACCCCGCCCGCTCCTCCAATAAGGCCTCTCACCGGAGTGAAGCCACTTCCGGCCTTCCCTGGCGCTTTCCGTAGTTCTCTTCCGGTAATGGCGGCCTTCTACCCCGGATGTAATCCTGGCGAAAGCGGCTCCTTTTTCCTTTTGCAGCCTTTCTTGGGTTCTTAGGTGAGCGTGCGCCATTGGAACTGCTCGAATCTCTGTGGGTCTGTCGCCTCTCTAATTTGTACACATAGCCGGGACAGTTGGGGGTCACCCGAGGGGTTGGGAGCACGGCTCAGGGAGGAGCGGGGCGGCCAGGGCGCGAAGTCTTGGGTCCTCTGGGGCCTCACGGGGTCTGAGGGAGCTGAGGATGGAGGAGCCGGTATCAGCCCACGACCAAGGACTTAGGGGCTGGAAATGGGGGTGGTCATTAGAGGAAGCTCGTCTCCTTTCGTTAAGGAGTGGGGGGGGGGGTGCCTGTGGGAGCGCCTCCGCGCGTCCGCTTCTCAGACCCAGCTCCAGCAGCTCTTCTGGATGCCAGACCAGGTCCTGTGGTCCTCTTGGCTGCCATCTCCCCTTTCTGTCCCTGATTTTGTGTTCCTTCCCCTAACAAACTGGATTTAATATGTACCTGGGGAAATGTTTGTTGATGTGGGGGCCCTCTCGCGGTGAGTATCCTCCTTGCCCAGTTCTCTTAATCTGCACCCTTTTCCTCAGCTCAGTTTGGGGAAGACCCTTCTGTCCAGTCATGCCAAAGAGGAAAGTGACCTTCCAAGGCGTGGGAGATGAGGATGATGAGGATGAAATCAGTGTCCCCAAGAAGAAGGTGAGGAGGCCAGACTCCTCCATTCTGGGAAAGAGTGAGGAGAAAAAAGGAACTAGAAGCCAGAAGAGGGAAAAAGCTTTGGGGACAAAGAAAGGGTAGAAAGGGCTAGTTTTCCATGTTCCCTGAGAAATGGGTTTGGAGGATTTTCAGTTTGAGTCCAGATCTTAGAGCATTTTGAGGAATAGTGTGGGTGCTAAGAAAAACATTAATACTTTACCTTTCATCTAAGTTCTTCTAGCTGAACCAATAGGTTAATAGAGACAGATTAATAGGGGAAAATCAAATTTTAATACATGGCACATGGGAAATTCACATAAGTATGAAAATTCCAAGGACTGTGAGGCAACATTAGGTGTATGTGACATTTTGGACAAAGGAGTAAAGGTGGGGAATGGGGTCTTAGATTTCAGAAGTGAGAATCAGCAATTTACAGTTGAGGAAGAACAGAACACACATGGCAAATTCTTGCTAGGCAACTCAGGAAACGGTGAGACATGGAATATATACATAAAAGGCTCTTGTATAAAGTCCTCTTATTTACCATACTTATTCAAATTAGACTGAGATGAACATCCTAAGATTTCCTTCCCATAATAGATTTTTCTATCTGAATCTCTTGGGCAGGAAGGGGCAGGGTCAAAGGTTCTTTTTGAGTTGTGTTTCTTTTACTTATTTTTATTTTTTATTTATTTACTTTTAGAGAGAGGGGAAGGGAGGGAGAAAGAGAGTGGGGGGAAACATCAACGTGTGAGAGAAACATCGATCGGTTGCTTCTCACAAGCCCCCAACTGGGGACCTGGCCCACGACCCAGGATATATGCCCTGACTTGTAATTGAAGTGGTGACCTTTTGGTTCACAGGCCAGCACTCAGTCCACTGAGCCACACCAGCCAGGGCAAGTCTTGTTTCTTAATAAACAGCTTAAAATTAATATTCCAAAAAGGCAGCTTCAGGATAGCAAAACTTTGATTCCTTTCAATAACCAGTAACCTCTATCTGTGCACTGTCTGGCTCACAGTTGGTGGACCCTGTGGCTGGGGCTGGAGGTCCTGGAAGCCGTTTCAAAGGCAAACACTCTTTGGACAGCGATGAGGAGGATGATGATGAGGGGTCCAGCAAATATGACATCCTGGCCTCAGAGGATGTGGAAGGTGACTTATACCGAAGAATTGACTCTATTGGGGGAACAAACAGGCTTCTGGGACTGTGGGCAAAGGAGGCTCCTGTCTCTTTTTTGCATGCCTAGCATGGATGCCTATGTCTTTGGTGCAGGTCAGGAAGCAGCCACACTCCCCAGTGAGGGAGGTGTGCGTATCACACCCTTCAACCTACAGGAAGAGATGGAAGAAGGGCACTTTGATGCAGATGGCAACTACTTCCTGAACCGGGATGCTCAGATCCGAGACAGCTGGCTGGACAACATTGACTGGGTGTGGCTCAGGGGCTGGCTGGCATGGCTGGGACCTGGAGGCAGCAAGTGCCTGGGCCCTGCTGATAGCTTGTAGGAAATAACCCCTGTATTTTCACATTACAGGTGAAGATCAGGGAGCGGCCACCTGATGAGTGCTCACGGTCAGACTCCGAGGAGGAGGACAGCCTGGGCCAGACACCAATGAGTGCCCAAGCCCTCCTTGAGGGCCTTTTGGAGCTCCTGTTGCCAAGAGAGACAGTGGCTGGGGCACTGAGGCGTCTGGGGGCCAGAGGAGGGGGCAAAGGGAGTAGCAAGGGACCCGGACGGCCCAGTTCCCCCCAGCGCTTGGACCGCCTGTCTGGGCTAGCTGACCAGATGGTGGCTCGGGGCAACCTTGGTGTTTATCAGGAGACAAGAGAACGGTTGGCCATGCAGCTGAAGGGGTTGGGGTGCCGGACGCAGGGACCCCCTGACCCCATATCCCAACCTTCTCTGGACATGTTTGCTGAGGAAGTGACAGAGGGAGAATTGGAGACCCCAACCCCTGTCCAGAGAGGAGGTGAGGTTTAAGGGCAGAGGAGAGGTGGTGTGGGCAGGAGCAGGGCACTTGAGGCCCAAATGGCTTTCCCTGTTATTTTAGAGGCAGAGTCACCAGGAGATGGCCTGGAGGATGTGATGTGGGAATATAAGTGGGAGAATACAGGGGATGCTGAGCTGTACGGGCCCTTTACCAGCACCCAGATGCAGGTAAGCCCCTTTCTACCTCTTTTCTTTCCCCCCAGCCCTTACCCCATCAGTCCTTCTCCAGTTCTGCCCTCTCTTCCTGCAGACCTGGGTGAATGAAGGCTACTTCCCTGATGGTGTTTACTGCCGGAAATTGGATCCCCCTGGTGGACAGTTCTACAACTCCAAACGTATTGACTTTGACCTCTACACCTGAGTCTTCTGAGGGCCAATTCGGTGGCCCCTTCTTTTCTGGACTCTTTGGAGGGAGCCCCAGCTGCCTCAGGCAGTGAGGATATTGGGGGCCAGTTTTCAGTCAGCTTTCCTTTCCCAATAAAAGCCTTTAGTTGTGTATTAGGTCCTTGGCTGTGCTGATGACCAGAAGCCAGGGACCTCCTCAGCCCCTTTGGATTTGCCTCTGTCCTTGAGTGTTTCCTCATGAAGTTCCTCTTTGGGAGTTTCTGATCCCTTGAACCATCTCATCTTTGTTTACAACTCCTAGGGGCAGAGCCAGGGCTGTCAGTTGGCTTGTAGCCTCCCCACCTAGACTCTGTTCACGTCTAAAAATCCCTTCAGTCACACGTCGTTCTCCAGTACTGGGCGTTCCTGTTTTGCTATTCTTAGGTCTTTGGCTTTTAGGACCTCGGAGTCTCTGTCTTTGCAGCCAGTACAGCATAGAGCCCCAGAAGTGGAGATTTTAGGCCTGGAAGGCGGGGACATACGTTGGGTGTGAGCAGGAAACCTGGTATTCACCATTGGCTTCCCACTGTCTCAAGCTCTTTAGGTGAAGTGAAAACTCAGCATTGGCCCTTGAAAGGACCCTTCAAGGCCACCCGAGGCAACTATTCACTGAACAGGTGTGAAAAGGGGTATTGCCTCACTGGAGGTTGCACAGTGAATCAGAGGGCTGGCCCAGACTCAATGGGCTCCTTTTCTAGACCTTGGTACCAGGTCTTTTCTGCCTGGTGTTTGAGACCCTAAAGCTTATGTTTCCTAGGCTCCCACAGTGTGCCTAGCACAATGCTAGTGCCTCGAGGGAACTGAGATAACTGGGCTGGTCCCCTCCCAGGAATTCAGTCGGGGGTGGGGTGAATGGTGAGGAGGGAGGCAGACAGGTATAATTGTGTACCTGTCTGAGTGGATCTGACACTACCACCACCCCACCCCACTAGTGCTGCCTTAGGACTCCTCCCTTGTACCAAGTTAGATTGATTCCTCCACTTTTCCACATTGTCTCTTCATTGGAATCTCATAGGGAGTTATAAAATTACTCCTTAGAGAATCTGAATGATTGGCCTACATAGTGACCTGGAGGTTGGGGGGGCTTTTAAAAATTCCCAGGTGTTTCCAATGTGTGGCCAGGTGGCGAGCCATAGGGCCTGACTCCCAAGACTAAGGTTATATCTGGGGAGGAGCCAATTTCTAGGTCCTGCCGTGGTAGCACAGCTGCTCGCGTGTGCAGTCAGGGCTCTGGTGGAGCTAGTCTGTTAGAGGAGAGCTGAGCACCAGAGCCAAGGGACACTTGGGAACCCTGGGGTGGGAGGAGCCAGGCCAGGAACTGGGGAAGATAGGTGGGGCGGGGTGGGATTGCCTAATGTTCTAGCGAGGTCTCCAACTTCTGTAATAGACCCACTCTAGTGCTAAGCCAGGCCTAGTTTTCATTTTCTCCAAGATGCCTTTGGTTGCAGGATGGTTTTCTTCGTGTCATTAAGAAAGGAAACCCTACCTATATGTCATTGATTAAAAGATACATCCTGAGTTCAGAAATGTTCAGAAGTAAAAAGCAGGTATCTTAAAACCAATGAAATATAGTATTCACCTTTATATTCCCCAGTGACTAAGTCATGGGAGGTGCTTAGTGTTTGGTGAATAAATGGAAGCCAAGGGACAGCTCCCCTGGATGTCCCACAGGCACCTCAGGCTCCAGCTGTCCAGAGCTGACCTCCTTCCCCTCAGGCTTTTCCTGTGCTCACCTCCCTGTTGACACTGTGGGCAGCATAACACCCCCCCAAAGATGCCCACATCTTCAACCTCATAACCTATGAATATGTGACCTTACATGGCCAAAGGGGCTTCTGAAGAAATTATTAATGTTTTGAGATAGGGAGATTATCATGGATAATTGAGGTGGGCCCAATGTAATCACTAGGGGCCTAAAAAGTGAAAGAGGGAATCAGGAGGGTCAAAGTGAGAGGCAGGTGCAGGTGTTACACTGCTGCTGGCTTTGAAGATGGAAGGGCCATGTGCCAAGGTATGCAGTAGCCTGTATGAGCTGGAAAAGCCAAGAAAAATGGATTCTACCCAGTCTCCACAAAGAAATGCAACCCTCTTGATAGGGCTTTAGCCCAGAGAAAATAATTTTGGACTTCTGAAAGCTAGATCTCTAAGATAATAAAATGTGTTGTTTTGTTTTTAGCCATCAAGTTTGTGGTCATTTCTTACAACCTCAACAGGAAACTAACCCACACCCCATCCAGCTGAATGCCTCACCCCCTCATGAATATTGCTAAGTTCTCCTGTGGCCATGGCTCTCATTCAAGCCCCTATCAACAGATAACTCCCTTGCTTTTTTTTTTGTTTAACTGTATACATGTGTAAATTTTTTAATAAGTTTTTTATAACTAGTTTTGTAGATTTACAAAAAATTTACAGCAGTACAGAGAGTACTCAGTTTCCCCTATTAATATCTTTCAGTGGCATATTTGTTACAACTAATGAACCAACATTACTATTTTTAACAGAATTATTGGGCCATCCACCCATTTAAAGTGTACAATTCAGTGGTTTTCAGTCTGTTTACAGTGTTGCACAATCATTGCTACAGTGTAATTTTAGAACATTTTTGCCTGCCCCAAGCAACCCCACCCATTAACAGTTCCCATCACTCCTCATTGCCCCCTTACCCTCCAGCCTTTGGCAACCACTAATTTTCTTCATCTTTGCATAGATTTGCCTGTTCTGGACATTTCATACAAACAGTCATACAATGTCTTTCGTGTTTATGTATCTGCTTCTTGCACTTAGCATATTTTCAAAATTATGACATGTTCCAGTATTTTATTCCTTTTTATTGTTGAATAATATTCCATTGTATGAATGTATGGTAATTACTATTAACTAAACCTCACACTTTATTTGGATTTTAATTCTAATTTTTCACTAATGTCTGTTACATGTTTCAAAGTCCCCCTAGGACACCACCTTGCATTTCGTTGCCTCTAGCTTCCCCTGGTCTGACAGCTCCTCAGGCTTGTTTCCCCTGATCTTGAGAGTTTGGGTGAGTACTGGTTAGGTATTTCGTAATATATTCCTAAAATTTGGGCTTGTCTGGTGTTTTTCTCACGGTTAGATCTGGGTTATGGGTTTTGGGGAGGAAGATCCTGGAGATGAAGTTCCTTGTCTTTTACTGAAAACCTTTGGTTCTACATTGACCTCAGGATAAAGTTCACAAGCTTGAAGCTTACTGAGAGGTCTTCCATGGCCTGGCTGGAGCCAGCTGCTCCAGTTTAACCTCTCCCTTTGTTTCCCGTCTTCCTTCTCTCTCCCCTACTCCAGGCTCCAGCCTGCTCCCAGAACAGGGCAGATAATTGCGTTTCTCCAGGCTGAACAGTGATGCATTTCTCTTTTGTATCTGGAAAAAAGTAACTAACATATTAGTTGTGACTTAGTGCTGGGCCTCCTTTTCTTAAAGGCTTCGTAACTCCCACTCCCCACTTCCCATGCGGGTCATTATTGCTTCTACTGTTCCTAGCAGCACTGATGCCCGACACAACACCTAGAGCAGTTTCTCCTGGGCTGTCTCCACCAGTTAGCCTGAGACAGGGGATCAGTGGTGATGAATGAACAGGGAATGAACCAATTCTTTCCTGGTTCTGTGTATCAGGGGGACAACTCCCTTTTGAGCCAGGTCAGAGAGTGGGGACCAGTGGGGCTGTTTGTCTTTGCTTCCCCGAAAGGGATGCGGCGTGACCTGGGCGAGTGGTGTACAAGTGTCTAGACCCAAGAGTCTCTCAAGGGGTAGGGCAGAGGAGTCTTTAGGATCATTCTAACCCCTGAGAGTGTCTCTGAGCCATGGACAAATTTATAGGAGGTGTTCAAGGTCAAAACTGCAGATGTCATCACTGCTTCCAGGACACCGGACCCTCTGAAATACAGCTTCTTGCCTTTGGCAGGCCATTTTCCAGGAGAGTAGCGGGAGTGGGGAAAGGCAACCCTGAGTACTTGTAGTGGAGGGTGAGGGTATCACACTGCCCCGGGCATCTGGTGGGTCCTGGGGGAGACAAGCACTGTGGAGGAGCTCCAAAGGGGGCTGAAATTAACAAAGGGTCAGGCTCCACAAAGCCTGAGGAGTTTGGGGAAGTCTTAATGCCTTTGACACATCTGCGACCCCTTGCAGACCCGCACTGCTGGCTTGATGCCTCATTGCACAGTCACTGAACTCAAGCCACGCAAGCAGTGGGGAGGCCTGGCACTGAGCAGCTTGTCTCCCATTCTGCTCCCATCTAGAACCTAGCGGGAGCCCTGGAGATACCCAGCTCTTCCTGATGCTGGGACCCAATAGGAGTTTCTCTATCGCTTCCTCCAGGAAAGTTTTTCGACCCCCAGATTTGAGTAGGACCTCCTGTTATGTGGTCCCATAGGTCCTTGTGCTTTCCCTTTGTAACTGGTATTGGTGGCTGCAGCAGGTTCTATGATAGCTGGAAACATGGGGAGCCTGCGTATCCCCAGTACTAAGTGTCATGCCTAGTACATAGTAGATATTCAATAAATATTTGTTGAAAAGGGGTTAGGAGGGTGGTCTGAGGTGCAGGTCAGGTCTGCTTAGAGCTCGCCAGTCTCAGCAGATAAATAGTGAAGTGGAGAACTGGGGTACAAAAGGACCATGACAAATTCAGAACTGGGGTACAAAGGGTCTCAGCAAGACTCCTCCTGTTCCAAATACCCTGAACTCTGTTTCTGCCTCTGTTTTGTTTAAGGTGTTTCCTTTTCCTGGAACCCTCAACTTTAGATTCCTCCACGGAGCTCTCTCACATTCCTCCTTCTGCCCTCCCACTGTGAGGATTTATTTGACCCTTTCTTAGGCTCATGGAACACTGTTTTTGTCTCCCAAAGGAAACAGGGCAGACTACTGACTCACGCTAGGTTATTTATGTGAAAAGTGACTCTAAGAACACAGACCTCCAAACTCGGGGGGTTGATACCAAACAACTTCATATAGCGATTGTTTTCAGCAGCAAACTCCTCTTTTAAAAATCTTTATTTTGCTATCGATATAATAATGCACATAGTTTTAAAACTTCAAATAGCATTCCAAGTCATAAGCAAAGGAAAAAATAGCAATGCCCTGCAGCCTTGCCAACAAATCTCATTCCTGTACAGCTGTTCTAACTGCTTTTAGCTTTTCTACTGATATTTACCTCCATGTTTCTAATAACATACTGCTTTTTAAAAATTCCATTACTTTTAGACATTGTCTTTTTAATAACTTCATTGAGCTATAATTCACATATCATACATTTCACACATGGAAGGCATATAATTCAATGAATTTTTAATACATTCACAGAGTTCTATAGCATCGCCACAATCAATTTTAAAACACTTGTATCACCTCAAAAGGAAATTCTGCACCCTATTTCTTCCCCATCTACCTAGCCCCTGGCAACCACCAATCTACTTCTGTCTGTATGGATTTTCCTTTTCTGAACATTTCAAATAAATGGAATCATATAATATGTGGTTCTCTATGACTGGCTTCTTTCACCTGCCATAATATTTTTAAGGTTCACCCATGTGGCAGCATGTGTCACTAATCCTTTTCTTTTTAAAGTTGGATAATATTCTATTGTATAGATATACTACATTTTGTTTATCCATTCATCAGTTGATGGACATGTAGGTTGTTTCTGCTTTGGGGCAGTTATGAATAATACCTCGTGAACAAGTTTTTGCATATGTACAAATGTTTATGTTTTCAATTATTTTGGGTATATACCTAAGAGTGGAATTGTTGGATCATATGGTTATGACCATATGGTTAAAAACATTAGTATTTTTGCCCTGATTTGAAAGGTTGCCGGTTCAATTCCCAGTCAGGGCACATGCCTGGGTTGTGGATTCAGTCCCTGGTCGGGGAGGCAACTGATCAATGTTTCTCTCTCACATTGATGTTTCTCTCCCTCTCTCACCCTCCCTGCCCCTCTCTCTAAAAATAAATAAAATAAAATAAAATGTAGTATTCTGAGGAACTGCCAAACTTTTACAAAGTGGCTACACAATTACATGTTTCCATCCACAGTTGTGTGAGGGTTAAACATTGTGCCTTTTTTTCCTTTTACTTAAATTCATTTATTGAAAACACCATCACAATAAATGTCATGCCAGTACCACCTGTCCTAAATAAAAGGTAGCCAATAAAAATATGCCATTAAAACAAAACAGGGCTATAAAAGTCTGGAAACCTTTTCCACCTGCTGTAAACCCAAGACCTGTTCCCTGGTAACAGCATGTGTTGCAGAGGCATGAGAACATATTAGCGCCCAACCTGAGACTGTCTTCTTGGCATAAAAGGATTTTGGAAGAGAATAGAAAGGGAATCCCTTCTTTATTCTGACTTTGTGCTTAATGCTGGCCCAATACTACCTAAAAACACCTCAGCGGAATGAAGGTATCCACCCCATACTTTCAGAGCGCTGGACTAGAGACTCCCTCTGCATCATGCTTAATACAAGGGGGAGACGATGCTTTCTGGGCACACCTTCAAGGCACCACTAGACCTCTTCCCGATGCGCCTACTCTAACACCAGGGCCTAGCAACTCCCCCTACCCTACACCTGGCTGTCCCTGCTTCCCGGGCAGCTGAGGTTCCTGTTGATTCAGGATACCAGGTCACCAAAGCCCACCAGCAGGAGTCCACGCATGCGGAGCAGCATGAGCAAGGAGAGTAGCAAGATGGAGATCATGGTGTGGCTGGTTGACAAGATGCCACTGGCAGAAGCCCATGTCCACCAGATGCCGGTTGAGGTCAGTAGAGGGGCACTGAGCCGCACCCAGCCTGCCCAACCCCTTCGGAAGGCCAGGAACCCTGGGGGGCACCAGGGTCCCTACTGAGAAAGTTCTGTCGAAGGATGCTACTTCGTGGCCGAGTAGTAGTCCTCAGGCGGGGTAGTCGTCTTGCGCGATTTCCCCATTGGCCAAGATCCGCACCATCCTCCCAGGGACCCTGGGTCCCTTTCCTCAGACCTCAAAAAGGCTGAAGGGACAGCTCCCAGGCCTCGGTGGCATCCAGTTGCTGCGGCTCCCAGGCGGCTTCCTAAACAGTGTGTCTCCAATGCTTGTTAGAATAGTTGAGGATCAGTAACAGCTTAAACTGGATTCCCAAATATGTGAACCGGATAGAAGTGCCTTGGTTCTGATGGTTATGGGGGCATGTACCAGCTAATTCCAGCAGGAAACAGAATCCAACTCAGATAGTTCTAGAGCAGTGACATCCAATAGAACCTTCTGTAATGACTGAAATTTCTAAATCTGCACTAAATTATCTAAATATTCTAAATTATAGAAGTGGGTCAAATTAGATTGATAGAAACCTACACAGACTACTTCCTGTAAAGGAGTACAAGATCTGAACTAGGATCTGTGGTGTTTGTTTGTTTGTTTGTGTGTTTTGATTTTGAGAGTACATTTATGAAAGCCGGGAACAGCGAAGGGCTTAGGATAGAAGAAGCAGCAGAAGACAGCCTAGGCAGGGCTGCTTTGCCTTTCTAGAAACATTATGGGAAAGAAATGAATCAAGGCGGGGCTGCTGTCAGCTCACTGGAAAATCAGAGAAAGGGGGGCCTTGGGGACAGGTTCAGGGGGTTAGCTGGTGCTGCCTTGTGCTCCCCTGGTTGCAAGTTTTGTGAGGACCCTTAGAGTTTAGTAGACGCCCACCTGTGGGGGAAGGAGGGGGGAAGGAAAAGGCACAGGCGCGCTCCTGGGAGGAGGAGCATGCCGCGATCTGTTTTTGAATCCTGATGCTACCTCTTACCAGCTGAGTGACCTTAGGAAGTCCCTGAGCCACCATGGCTTTCTCTGTAATTGCAGTAGTACCCTTATCAGTACCGGTCCTCTTCTCTTAATCAATACTCTTGAGGTAAACTGATCTAGACTCATGGCTTTAAACACCATCCAAGTGCTGATGCCCCCCAAATTTACATCTTGAAATCTCTACTTGGGTACCTAATAGGCACCCCACGCTTAGCATGTCCCCAGATGAACTCTTCATATTCTCCCCCAAACCTGCTCCACCCCCAGCCACCCCATATCAGAAAACAACAATTCAGTTCTTACAGTTGGTCAGGCCAAAGACCTTGGTGTTATCCATGAACCTCTCTCTCACACCCCCGTCTCCCATATGTTAAACAAACAAACAAACAAACAAGCCCTGTTGGTTCTACCTCAAAAGATGTTTTGCAGGCAACCACTTCTCTCCACATCTCTGATTCAGGCCCAGTCATCTCTCGCCTGGTTGGGTGCAGGAGCCCCCTCACTGGTCTCTCTGCCCCCACATTTGTCCCCACAATCTGTCTTCTCTGTAGCACCCGGAAGGGACCTTTTCAAAGGCAAAACCCTCCAACAGCTCTCCATTGACTCAGAACAGAGTCCTCAAGATCACCTCAACAGATTTGGTTCTGTTTCCTCTGTGACCTCCCCTTCCCACCCTCTCCCTGTCATGTGCCTTGCTCCAGCCTCACTGGCCTCCTTGGAGGTTTCCATAACATGCCAGGTATGATCTGATTTTAGGGCCTTTGACTTGGCTTGGTCCTCCAGTGGAATCCCCGTCCCTGGGGATTGCATGGTTGGTTCCCTCACAGCCGTCAGGTTCCTGCTCAGATGTCACCTTCTCAGGGAGGCCTTCTTGTAGAAATGAGAAATTCCCATGCCCCCTTTTCTGCCTTATGTTCCTCCATAATACCTATCATTATGTATTCATGCAGAGTCTCTGTCTCATTTTGGGAGAAGGTCACCTCCAGGAGGACAGATGACTGACACTTTATTTGGTTCATTTCTATATCATATGCCTGGCATATGGTTAGTGTTCAACAAAATCTGTGGAATAAATGAACAAATTAAATAACCCTGTGAGGTAAATCTGTTATTCTCATTTTATTTATTTTTTAAAAGATGTAATTTATTTATTTCTAGGGAGAGGAGAAGGGAGGGAGAAAGAGAGGGAGAGAAACATTGCCTCTTGCATGAGCCCTGGGGACTGGGGATCAAACCTGCCACCCAAGTATGTGCCTTGACTGGGAATCAAACTGGCGACCTTTCACTTTGCGGGATGACACCCAATCAACTGGGCCACACAGGTCAGGGCTGTTATTCTCATTTTAAAGGTCAGGAAAACTGAGACTCAGAAATGTACCCAAGTGCACACCGTTAAAGACCAGTGGAGTCACCTTCAGTCTAGTCTGTTTGACTCCAAGGCCCAGGCCCTTACTCATGACTGATGAATTGCCCATTGGCCATTACATCCATGACGTCAACTGGTATGAAGTACATTTTTACCTGAAAATCAATTTTAGAAGTGAGCGTCAAGGAAGCACTGACTCCTTTTTGACTAAGAGAACTCATCATGCAAATTGCTCCTTTCGGGGTCAGCCCCAGGAAGCTCAGTCAAATGTGAAGTTAGTCACTCTATTAGCCCTCTCCTTTAAAAAAAAAAATCTTTTAAAAAGATTTTATTTATTTTTAGAGAGAGAGGGAGAGAGAGAGAAAGAGAGGGAAACATCAATGTGTGGTGGTCTCTTGTGCAACCCCTACTGGGGACCTGACCTGTAACCCAGGCATGTGCCCTGACTGGGAATCAAAGCAGTGACCTTGTGGTTCACAGGCCAGAGCTCAATCCACTGAGCCACACCAGCCAGGGCTATTAGCTCTTTCTTAAGCTTGAATTTTTTTCTCTCATTATTATCATCTATGTTCTTTGTTTGTTTTTTAAAGATTTTATTGATTTTTTAGAGAGAGGGGAAGGTAGAGAGAAAGAGAGGAAGAGAAACAACAATGTGGGAGACAAACATCAATCAGTTGCCCCTCACATGCCCGCAACCAACCAGGGACCTGGCCAGCAACCCACACATGAACCCTTACTGGGAATTGTACCTGCAACCTTTGGTTCTCAGGCCAGTGCTCAACCCACTGAGCCACACCAGCCAGAGCTATTTTCTTTGTTTTTTAATTGAGACATAATTGACATATACAGTATATTAGTTTTAATTGTACAACATAATGATTTGATGTTTGTCTATATCATGAAATGATCGCCACAATAAATCTGGTAAACGTCCATTACCATGTGGTTACAATTTTTTTTCTTGTGATGAGAACTTTTAGAATCTACTCTCTTAGCAACTTTCAAATAAATATACAATACAGTATTGTTAACTATAGTCACTGTGCTGTACATTATGTCACCAGGACTTACTAACTTTGTAACTGGAAGTTTGTATCTTTTGACCCCCTTCACCCATTTTGCCCACCCGACCTTTGGCAACCACCAATCTCTTCTCTGTATTGGTGAGTTTGGTTTTTTGTTTTGTTTGTTTTTTTAGATTCCACATATAAGTGAGATTATACAGTATTTGCCTTTCTCTATCTGACATATATCACTTAGCGTAATGCCCTTAAGATCCACCCATGTTGTTGTTAATGGTAAGATTTCCTTCCTTTTGTGGCCAAATAGTATTTCATTATATACATACATATGCACCATACTTTCTTTATTCATCAATCCATTAATGGACACCTGGGTTGCTTCCATATTTCAGCTACTGTAAACAATGCTGCAATAAAAATGAAGCAACATATCTTTTTGAATTAGTGTTTTTATTTCCTTTTCCTGGAAATGGAATTCCTGGGTCATAAAGTAGTTCCATTTTTAATTTTTTGAGGAACTTCCATTCTGTTTTTCATAATGGCTGCACCAATTTACATTTCCACCAACAGTGCACATGGCTTCCATTTTCTTCACATCCTCACCAAAACTTGTTATTTCTTGTCTTTTTGATAATAGCACTTGTAATACATGTGAGGTGATATCTCATGATGGTTTTGATTTGCAGTTCCCTGATGATTAATGGTGTCAAGCACTTTTGTCATGTATGCCTTGGCCATCTGTATGTCCTCTTTGGGAAAATATCAGTTCAGATCCTCTTCTCATTTTGCATTCAACTGTTTGTTTCTTTGTTATTGAATTATATGAGCTGTTTATATATTTTGGACATTAACATCTTATCAGATATGTGATTTAAAAATATTTTCTTACATTTTTAAATTGCCTTTTTATTTTGCTGATGGTTTCCTTTGCTGAGCAGAAGCGTTTAGTTTGATGTAGTCCCATTTGTTTATTTTTGCTTTTGTTGCCTTTGCTTTTGGTGTCAAATCCAAAAAGCTTCACCAAGACTGATGTCAAGGAGCTTACCTGCTATGTTTTCTTTGAAGATTTTTATGATTTCTGGTCTTATATTCAAGTATTTAATCCATTTTGAGTTGATTTTTGTGTATGGTTTAAGATTTGAGTCCATTTTTATTCTTTTTTATGTGGCTGTCCAGTTTTCCCAACACCATTTATTAAAGAGACTGTCTTTCCCCCATTTGTATATCCTGCCTTCTTTGTCATAAGTTAATTGACTGCATATATGTCACTTACTTCTAGGCTCTCCGATCTGTTCCATTGGTCTAGGTGTCTGTTTTTAATGCCTATACCATACTGTTTTGATTACTAGAGCTTTGTAATATAGTTTGAAGTCAGGAAGCATGATGCCTTCATCCTTGTTCTTCTTTCTGAAAATTGTTTTGGCTATTTGGTATCTTTTATGTTTCCATATAATATCAGGATGGCTTGTACTATTTCTGTGAAAAATACCATTGGAGTTTTAATTGAATCTATAGATTGCATTGGATAGTATGGCCATTTTAACAACATTAATTTTTCCAATTAATGAACATGGGATATCTTCCCATTTGTGTGTGTCATCTTCAAATTCTTTCATCAATGTCTCGAACTTTTCAGTGTTTAGGTCTTTCACCTCCTTATTAAATTTATTCCTAGATATTTTATTTTTTTAAATTAAGTTTATTAGGGGCGGGATAACATAAATTTCAGTTGTACAACCTTATAACTCTATACCTGTATACCCTATTGTGTACTCATCACCCAAAGTCTAGTCTCTGTCCATCACCATGTATTTGACCCCCTTTACATTCCTTCTCCTTCTCCCTTTCCCCTCTGGTAACCACCATTCTATTGTCTGTATCTATGAGTTTGTTTGTCTGTTTGTTGTTTTTTGTTTTATAACCCACATATAAATGAAATCATATGGTTCTTTTTTCATCTTGACTTATTTCGCTTAGCGTAATACTTTCAAGATCCATTCATATTACAAATGGCAATATTTCATCTTTTTAATTTCTGAGTAGTATTCCACTGTATATGTAACCACATCGTTTTTATCCAATCATCTGTCAAAGGACCTTTAGGTTGTTTTATTTTATTATTTTTGATGATATTGTAAATGGGATTGTTTTCTTAATTTCTCATTCTGATGGTTTGTTGTTAATATATAGAAGTGCAACTAATTTTTTTATTGATTTTGTATCCTGCAACTTTATTGAGTTCATTTATTATTTCTAACAGTTTTTGGTGGTCTTTAAGGTTTTCCATATATAATATCATATAATCTGAAAACAGACAGTTTTACTTCTTTCTTTCCAATTTGGATGCCTTTTATTTCTCTTTCTTGCCTAATTGCTCTGGTTAGGACTTTTACTAGTATGTTGAATAAAAGTAGTGAGAATGGGCATTCTTGTTCATCATTTTAGAGGAAAAGCTTTTAGCTTTTCACTTATTGAGTATGATGTTAGCTGTGAGCTTGTCACATATGGCCTTTATTATGTTGAGGTATGTTCCCTCTATACCCACTTTGTTGAGAGGATTTTTTAAAAATCATAAATCCCCGGCTGGTGTAGCTCAGTGGATTGAGCGTCGGCCTGGGAACCAAAGGGTCACCGGTTTGATTCTCCAGTCAGGGCACATGCCTGGGTTGTGGGCCAGGTCCCCAGTAGGGGGCATGCAAGAGGCAACCGCATATTGATGTTTCTTTCTCTCTCTTTCTCCCTCCCTTCCTCTCTGTCTAAAAATAAAATAAATAAAATCTTTTTAAAAAATCATAAATGGTTGTTGATTTTTGTCAATGCTTTTTGTGCATCTACTGAGATAATGTGATATTTATTCTTTATTTTGTTGATGTGATGTATCACATTGATTGATTTGTGATATTGAAACATCACTGGAATAAATCTCACTTGATGATGGTGTATGATCCTTTTAATGTATTGTTGAATTCAGTTTGTTAATATTTTGTTAAGAATTTTTACATCCAAGTCCATCAGGGATATTGGCCTATAATTTTCTTTTCTTGCAATACCCTCATCTGATTTGGATATCAGGGTAATGCTAGCCTTATAAAATGCATTTGGAAGTATTCACTCTTCTATTTTTTGGAAGAGTTTGAGAAGGATTGGTTGGTATTAATTCTTTAAATTTTGGTAGAATTCCCCAGTGAAGGCACCTAGCTCAGGACTTTTGTTTTTTGGGAGGTTTTTGATTACTGATTCAATTTCCTTATGAGCAGTTGGTCTGTTCAGATTTTCTATTTCTTCAAGGCTCAGTCTTGGGAGGTTGTATGTTTCTAGGAATTTATCAGTTTCTTATAGGTAGTTAAATTTGTTGGTATGCAATTACTCATAGTAGTCTCTCATGATCCTTTGTATTTCTGTGGTGTCAGTTGTAAAGTCCTATCTTTTATTTCTGATTTCATCTACATTTTTTGCATTCATAGTTAATCATAAATGGCGCCGTTGGGGTTGCGATGTCCTTGGGTACAGACCTCCTGTCGTTGGGCTGGCACTAGACGGGCTTTCCAGTCTGAAGATGCATGTTTTTCAGCTGAGTGAAAATTATTTCTCTGATGATTATGTTATTTCTTAGATAATTATCCCCTTTCCATTTTTCCAGTATTCTTTTTGGCATGGCTGGCTTTGACCTCTTAGATTAATTTGCTGTGTAGATTGTTTCTGTACTGAGGGCTTCTCACTGTTCGCCAAAATCCAATTATTCCTTTATCCCTTCTTTCCATGAGAACATGGCTGAACTACATTTCCCATCCTCCCTTGTAGTTAGGCATGGTCACTGACTAAATTTTCAGCATCAAAATGTGATGGAATTGACATTGAGGACTTCTAGCCTTAGGCTAAGGAGATGGGCAAGGTGTGTTTCCACCATGCTCCCTTTTTCTTCCTCCTGGTTAGAACTCAAGACAGCAGATTCATCCATTCCCTAGTGGATGAGAGAACAATGACTAGGAAGGGACCTGGGTCCCTGGAAGATGTGAGGTGGACATGTTCCATTAAAGAAAAACAATCTACTTTGTTCTTTAGACCACCACATTATTGGGTCTCTTTGTTACTGCATCATGACTTTACTTGAAATAATGTAGTCTATATAGTCTATATATTGTCTCTCATATTTTCTCCCCCACCTCCCACTTTTTGGGGGTTCAATTTTCTGGTGATAGTTACTTTATTTTATATTCCAACCATTTTATTCATTCAATATTACAATTTTGATTTCTGAGAATTCAGTCTCATATTCTAAATATTTCTTTTCATAGCATCCTGTTCTTATTTTAAGGAAGCATTTTTTCCTCAAATTTCTCTAAGATCGTCAGATTTTTCTTTCTTTTCTTTATATAACTTCTATTTTTCTACAGGTGTTATTTTTCATTTCATGTGTATACTTAGGATGCTTTGGCTACAAATAACTAAAGATCCAACTTATACAAAGAACACTGAAGGGCATAGGTGGAATTCAGGGCCTGCTGATCTAGCGTTTGCAGTGCCTCAAGGGTCCCGTGTTCTTTGTCTCCCTACCCTGCCACCCACACTGTCGTTGTCACCCTAGGGCTGGTTCCTCTCAGAGCTGTTGGCTGTGTCCTTAATCAAGTACGGGGAGGCGGGGGAGAGAAGTCACTGCTCCTGGTTTTCTTTTAAAAGGAAAGAAAG
This sequence comes from Mormoops blainvillei, assembly GCA_004026545.1. NCBI lineage: Eukaryota > Metazoa > Chordata > Mammalia > Chiroptera > Mormoopidae > Mormoops > Mormoops blainvillei. Next base: position 53,536 of record PVJD01008938.1, read on the forward strand.
CTTTTTAAGAAGCCTCTCTTTTTTGTATCTCTGTGGCTGGAATTGGGTCACATGCCCTATCCTGACCCAATCATGGGCAAGGGTGGGCGATTACTTTAGGTTAAGCAGGCTTTCTCCTGGAGATGAAGGAGGGATCGGAGTCCCTGATTTGCATGGAGGGCGGGCTTCTAAACAACAAACTGGGGTTCGGTTAGGACGGAGGCAAAATGGATGATGGGGCTGGTTTATCTTGATGCTTTTCTTTCCTGTTGGAGGGTTTCTTTGAATGTCTGGTATCTCTCCAAAGTTCATTCATACTTCAGAATGAGCTAATAAAAAGCTGACTGGTGCCCCGCGGAGAGTCTGGGGAACATGTAACTTTGCCAGCAGCAATTTGGTCAGAATGACAATTTTGTCAAAAATGAATTTTGCTTCAGTGATTTTTTTTTAAGATTGGAAAATTGAGAATCTTTGTGCAGTCTTACAAACATTTTTGTTGATTTTTTGGAACTAAAAAAAAATTTTAACCTCCTGTTACTTTGCAGCCAATTATTCTTACTTTTCTGTTGGCAGTAGCAAAATGTTGAAATAACCTAAATGTCCATCAGTGCAATGGTTTCCTTCCTTCCCTCCTTCCTTCCTTCCTTCCTTCCTTCCTTCCTTCCTTCCTTCCTTCCTTCCTTCCTTCCCTCCTGCCTCCCTTTCTCCTTCTCTTTCTCCCACCTTCCCTCTCTCCTTCTGAGGTTAGTTCAGTTAAAAAAAGAAAAGCGCAGAACAGTGTATGTAATAAAATCTAACATAATGAATACATGCATGTGTAAACACAGACATTGTTACCAATGTTTATCAGCTGGTGGTGGTATGGAGCCTTTTCATTTTCTACTCTCCTGACTGTTGGGAGGCAGCCCGCTGTGACCCTGAGCATCCACGCACACTCCTGCATCAGTCAGGAGTGCAAAGTCCTAGCCACTCTGTATCAGGCCACTTCTCAGGTTTGTGTTTGCAGTGAGTAAGTCTAAGGGATATAGCAAATTCTCCCTTCAGGACAAAGAGCAGGCTTCCTTACCACCTGCTTGAAAAGAGGGAAATTCCTCAGCTGTGGGGCAGGCCCCTTTGTGTTACCCCTGTGGGACTCGGGGGCAAGAGGAGCTGATGAAAACACAATGCTGGGGCTGCTTGCCATTCAGTGACTACTGAATTCCTGTGTCTCTGACCTCGGAGTCTCCAGTCTTCGTGTCAGTTTCACTCATTAGCTTGTGAGTGGCGCAGGATCCCGGGGCCTGACACTGTCCTCTTTCAGTCATCCGTCATGTACACATATTGCTTTTACAATATGAAAATCTGTTTAGATTTTTTTAAAAGAAAGACAAAATAAAACCACATGCATAGTGCAAAAGTCAAAGCTTTTACCCTAGGGGAAAGTCAGAAAACAGCAACTGTCCAAAGAAGAAAATAAAGAATCTCCTCCTCATATCTCTCCTGAGAAACTTGGTTAATACCTCAGTAGATATCTTTCCAGACTTTTTTTCCATCTAGATTCCCACATCTTTATTAATCTTCTACAAAAATAAGATCATAAGATATGCAGTGCTTAGTAACTGCTCAATTTAGCTAAGCACCCATAACTGGGGCCATTTTGGTAATGACCCCCTGCCAGCCCCCAGCTTCTTGGGATGTTGTCAGGAGCTCCCCAGGGATCCATGCAGCTTGCAAAGATTATCTTTGCCTCGAGAAGAGTTGGGGGCTTCTTCTTGTCCTGTACTTCCTGGGACCTCTTAGGCCGGTGCCACCACCTTGGTTTCTGGCCTAACAGCTTGGGAACCACAAATACAAAGGAAACCACCGTCCCCTCCCATTTCTTCCTCTGCACCCCCTAGTCCTCAAGGCCCAAGTTCCCATCACCTCGGGTCTGACCCCCTTCCCTATCCCTCCTTCACCTCTTGCCATCCCATTTCCCAGCAAATACCCAGGAATCCCCTTTCCAGATTCCTCGTCTCCACATCAGCTAAGATCCCAGAGCCCCCGGCACTACATCAGACCCGAGAAGGAGTAAGTGATACCACTCTCAACACATGGCAGCTGTGGGAACAGGGCGGGTGGGGCAGGATGCTGGGGCGGGGTGGGTGGAGCCAGGGCCACTTCCTTTCCCCTTGGGGCCCTGTCTGCACAGTCCTGCCCCAGCTTCAGGAGGAGTTGGAGGAGCCTGACCCAAGCCTTGTGCCCTTATCAAGTGAGCCGGTAAGGGGGTGTGACTTGGTGAGGCAGGGGTCTCAGCAGACCTGGGAATGTGCCTATGGCTTGTAAGGACCCCGATGGATGTTGGGGAAAGAGGATCAGGAGCCACTGGGGCTGAATAGGGTCAGGGGAGGCCAGGAGGGGTGGCCATTGCCCGAGCGCATGTTGCCAAGGCCTGGGTGGGGGATGGGGCGCTACGGGATAGAGTTGATAGGGGAGCTGCCGACATCTGCTCCCCTGTTATTTCTGATAATAGTAAAAGAGCGGGTGGAAAAAGCCAGTAAACCGCAGGTTAGGCCTTGCAGTTGGCAGGGAAGTAAAGGGTCTGGCCAGGTCCTACCATAGCTCCTTATGCGTCCGTTTCTCCAACTTCCCCACCCTCAGGTCCCAACTCCTGCTCATGCCTGTTGTCATGGAAATGACGCTGCTTCTCCTCTTCTTCGGGGGTTTCTGGGCCCAAGAGGTGAACTCTCAGTCTTTGGAGCTGTCTACACCCATAAACTCTCCTTTTCCTTTGATCCCAAATATCTCTGAGGTCCCAAACCTTAACTCAGTGGCCTCCAATTATACAACAATGAGGATCCCTGAGCAAAATGACAGCACCGGGCACCAGATCATCCCACCTTCCTCAACTCCTGATACAGCCAATGAGGTGTCTTCTTCTGAGACTTCCATTACTGCTAATGGTGGCCTTTCTATAGCTGAGCCAGTAACCTCCCATGCAATTTCCACTGAGAAGTCATCAATGTCCCAGGAAACCTCTACTGGAACCAGTAACCCTACTCCACCAGCAATGAGTACTCTGGGATTTCACATTATGACTGGTGGAACCATGGCAACTAGCAATCTGGAGACCTCCAATGGGACCAGTGGAACCCCTGTCACCATGGCAACTAGCTCTCAGGAAGTCTCCAATGGGACAAGTGGACCCTCTGTCACCATGACAACTAGCTCCCAGGAAGTCTCCAATGGGACCAGTGGACGCCCTGTAACCATGGCAACTAGCTCTCTGGAGATCTCCAGTGGGACCAGCGAACCCCTTGTCACCATGGCAACTAGCTCTCAGGAAAGCTCCAGTGAGACCGGTGGACTCCCTTTCACTATGACAACTAGCTCTCTGGAGACTCCCAAGGGGACCAGTGGCAGCTCTCCCATCTCTGGGGTAAAAGTATCCATCATGACTACCCCAAAGACCTCCACAAACACAGGCAGTGGGCCCTCCTCAGTTTCAGATCAGAGGACAAATAACACCCTGCTGCTGGCTGTGCTCATGGCTCTTCTGGCGGGCACTGTCCTCTTGGCATTACTCCTGCTGTGGCGCCAGCGGCAGAAGCAGAGGACAGGTGTCCTGACACTAAGCAGCGGCAGCAAGCGCAATGGGGTGGTAGACGCCTGGGCTGGGCCCGCCCGAGTGTCCGATGAGGAGGCTATGATAACAACAGCAGGAGTGTCTGGTGGTGACAAGGGCTCTGGGATCGCAGAGAGGGATGGTTCCGGCCGTCGGCCCACACTCACCACTTTCTTTGGTAGACGGAAGTCTCGCCAGGGCTCCTTGGCACTGGAGGAGCTAAAAGCTGGGTCAGCTGCCAGCCTAAAGGAGGGGGAAGAGCCACTGGTGAACAGTGAGAACGGGGCTGTGGAGGCCCCTGCTTCTGACGGACTGGAAGCGGAAGATGTGGAGGTCCCTTAGTGCTCGTAAATGCAAGACTGGAGGTCAGGATCATTTCTAGCTTTCGTCACCTACCCTCCTATCATCACTTCCAACCTCATCATCTCCTAGCGTTTCCACCCAGAATCTTCACTCTGAATCCTCACCTAGCTTCTTAACCCTGGAACTTCCAGCTTCTGTCCCCGACACCCCACACCAGCCCCGCCACCCAGCACCCGAACCCAGCCCTGAGGCCACGGCCTACACCCACCGAAGGCTTGAAGACTGAATGAATATAACCTCTTCATCGACCACTACTTTTCTCCATCAACACTTTTCTCCACGTTTTTTCCTTGAAACCAGATGCCGAGTCTCCATAAGGCCAAATTTCCTTGACCTGTGATTGCTCAGAGGATTCTTCAGGGACATCAGAGTCTGGGAAGAAGGGAATGACAAGCCAGCAAATTCCCGCCTAGGATTACTCTGGAATGTACATTTGGCCCCATGGATAAGGACAGTCATTAGGTCAATCCCATGAAATTCATTTTACTCTAGGCCCCAGTGCTCTGTGCAGGGCCAGCCTGGAGTGGTGTCATCTAGCTGTGCTCTCAAGTGTGCTTGTGACAGCACCTGACCTCTGGGCTGGCCTTTGTCCCAAGCCACCACACTCTCCCCCAACTATGGACTGAGGCAGTCAAAGACTTCAGCTATTACTCCTCCCGAAGACAGAGGTGAGAACAGTTTCTGGGCAGGTGTAGTTCTCAGAAGCCCCAGCACCTGTGTGGGTCCACTTATGGGTGTGGTTTGTGTGCAAGAAGCAAGGATTTGGTGGTTTGTGAAGGGTAGAGGTGAGTACAGGGGGTACGAGGGAAGGGCAGGAAGGGCTTTGGAAGCTGAGGACATGCCAAGCTGAGGAGCTGCTGACAACACCCGTGCCCTCATCTCTGCTCAAATGGGGTGGACGTAGTAGATTTAACTTTGTCTGTGGCCCAATAAAAGAATGCCGGGCTTGACAGAAAGACTGCATTTGTGATCCGAGTGCGGTTCTTCAGTTCAGTGGCTATGTTCTTTCCTCACAGCCTCCCTGGCACAGGAAATAGGGGGACAGGAGACCTGGTAGCTTCGAGTGGTGAAAATCCACTGTTACATGTTTAATGTGTTTGTCTGTTTCAAGCTTCTTCCCTTCTCTGGTCAGAGTCAGTGAGAGTGAGCTAAATGAGGACCTAGGACAGGCTGGCAGAACCAGGGGCTTTCCCTGCGGCTCTGGCATGGACAGGAGGGGACCAGACCCAACTGGCTGTCTCTGAGGCCAACCCAGGCCAGAGCCCAGGGTGCCACATGGGCCAGAAGCAGTTGGTATTTCCCCAGGGCAAAGAGGAAATTTGCAAAGAGGAAGTCGTTGAGTCACAGGGTACAGGGGCTGAAAGCAGACACATTGACCTACAAAGAGAGAGGCCGACAGCAACTGTGTGAGTGTGACTGCCCTGTTGCCTGAACTGGGGGGCAGGCAGGAGATAGGGAAAGGGCCCCGGTGAGTCAGGTCATGAGATGGGGGAGAGACGGGACACAGAGTGGCCAACGATCCACCGGGCCACCACAGGCCTGTGTCTGGCCTGTGGGTATGGGCTGAGCTGGGGTGGAAATCCAGCCTTCACTCTGCAGGCTGGACACCCACGAGGCTGTGTCTGGGCGTCTTTTTCTACTTCTTACAAGCCATTGTTTGGACCAACCGTAGCCCCAGAACAACAGAAGTGAGTTCTGAAACTCTCTTAGGGATACCACGATTGTCTTAGATTTATCAAACCCAGTGCCTCAGTTTCAGGTTTAGATAACGTTGTCACTGACCTCAGAGGCCATCAGCCCTGCCCTGCCCATCTGGCACAGGCAGTCGTTTTCTGAACCAATCCTGGGTCCTGGGTCCTGGGCGAATCCTGCAGGAAATGGGTTGGGGGTGGGTAAGATGCCCAGTAGGGTTCTTGTCAGCCCCGAAAACATCAAAATATGTGAAAAGTTTTCAAATAAAAGCACACAGAAAATTTATGAGTGTACCCAAAAAGGTAGCGACGCACTGTTCCTGCGGGAAGGTTCCTCTGAGTGTGTTTCACAGGGTCTTTGTCATATCCACTGCCATTTTCCTGGGGGTGATTGTGCCAGCATGTGTTAAACCTCAGTAAATATTCATGTGAATGAATGAATGAATGACGGTAACTCCTCTGAGATTTTGAGGGCCAAGAAGGATTTTGCCAGGCTGGAAGGGGGAGGGGCGCTCTCAGCGGGGCAGAGGCTCCCTGAGGAAGTGTGAGCGGCTCAATATAGGTTCTTTTTCTGACAGTCCTGGAACAGATGCCTTTCGATTCTTCAGCGGGGGAAAGCAAAGGGTGTGTAGATTTTGTAAGACCAAAAAGGAACGAAAGGGGAGAAACAATAAGAAAATTTAACATATAGTGGTAAGAGAGGACCAAATATATCAATTATAAAAATAATTGTAAATGGCTTAGTATACTTATCATAGATGCTAAAAATGTTTTCAAAAACTATGTAATGACTTTGGAAAATGTCTACAATATAATGTTAAGTTGGAATGCATTGGAACTGTGGTTATCTATAAAGTAATAGATTTGTGGGTGATTTTTATTTTGTTTATACTTTTCTATATTTTCCAAATTTTATACAGTAAATATCAATCACTTTTACAATTACAAAAACATTAACAAGCAAGTGTTCACTGGGCCCAATGGGGTGGGCTGTTTGAAGAGAGTCGTGGGAGAGGAGTCTGGGAAGGCAGCGTGGGCCCTGCTAAGGAGAGCGTGAGAGCTCTCATTCAGTCTGGGAGCCGTGGGGAAGTTAAACCTTAAGCTGGTGTTATTCCTCTGTTTGGGGCCTCAGCCTGCGGTAAACACAGGTATCTCCGGCTTCTGGAGAGTCATGTTCGTTTGCCACTTCACTTTTACAAAAGACCTACATTAGTACCTGTTTTCATTAAATGAAAGAAATGAGAAGAGGATTTTCACTTTCACCAAAAAAGGCGAATGGCGGAAAAAGCAGTCGGTGGCGGGTTTGCGGCCAGTGGTTACAGGGGCAGCGTGTACCCCCGAGCACCCCGTGCACTCCGAGCAGTGACAGTGGCACTGCTTTTACTATATGTTAGTGTCATTTTAGGTTTTATGCCTGATTTGGTATGATTTGGCAGGTCATTCTGGGGTTCTAGGGCAGGCACACCTAATTTTTCCATATACATGAACAGTAATGACTTCATCGCATTGTCCCACCGTGGCTGAGGGAAGGTTTCCTAGGAGGAGCGCTCTACGTCGGCACGGCAGGGGAACCGGTGCCATCATTCCGCAGAACTCGCAGAATCACTGCCAGGCTCCACGCTCTCCTCTGTCCTTGCTCCCTGGTGCCGAGTCCAGCTGGTCCTTCTTCCACAGCCCCTGGGACCCTCGCCTTCTCTCCAGGCCCCATCATACCCTGCCCGGTCCTGCTGAGACGTCCCTTTCGGTTCCCTGACCCCAATCCTTTCCACCCTCTGCGTATGGGAGTCCTAGTGACACTTCCAAAAGGCCACTCCGTCAAGATTATACCTGCACTCTCTACGGCTGTCAGGATGGAGCCTACCTCCTTAGCCTGCAGTATAAGACCCCTTCAAGGTCTGGCCTTACACTGTAGCCCTCCTGCCCTATCAAATTCCTTATAGCCAGCTCCCCAGACATGCCATGTGCTTTTCTTGGGGAAGGGATGATAGTTAAAAATGTTGAAAACATGTTTGTACAGACAGTAAAATAATATTTTCCTTCTTTTGCAAAAGTTAATTACAATACATTCTAGTTTCTTAAATAATAGAATTTACACGCACACAATCATATACAGTGTATATTTCATCTTATATTTTAAAATACATGTTTCTATTTTCACCTCCAAAGTGCACGTTAAGATCATGATTACTAATAAAGCTTTGTCATCCAAAATGGAAATTCCAAATGGAAGAGCATCTGAGTGGGAGAGGTCTTGAGAAATCTATTAATTCACTGTTGCAGACAGGAAAAACACTTCAATGCATGGTTTTAAGGACATTTTATTTCTAGAAATGGACATTTACACCTAATTTTCTTCTGTATCCTCATTTCTGACCCTTGGCCCTTGGCAGGCAGAACCTGTGGAGGGTTGGCTACCTGGGGGCTTCAGGTAGAAGTGACCTCTGTCAGCTCTGAGCACTTCAACCCTTTCAAACTCTAAGAGGGAATTGGTAGGGAAGCCTACACAATGGGTCTTGCCCTGGGGAGGTTGGGGGTAGAGACATTAGACAACAGAAACCTGAGGTATTTTGGAGACAATCTGCCTGCTCCCAACAATGAGCTACAAATGGGTGCCTGTGTGCCTCAGCCTCACAGGGTGCTCAGCACCCTCCTGCCCAGCTTGTGGCATCAGGACAGCCTAACTGGACCGTGGCCCAGATTTCGGGAGGTGCCAGCTGTGGAGATAGCCGCATACCCAGTCCCGCATTTGTGCACACTCTGCCTGAAGCCAGCCCGCCCCGACTTGCCTCATGACACACATACTGACTTCCTGCCAAACTCCTCCTCAACCATCAAAAGTCAGCTCAAATGTCACTGCCGTTTCTCCCCACCCCAAAGGTTTTATTTATTTATTTTTAGAGGGGAAGGGAGGGGGAGAGAGAGAAACATCTATGTTCGAGAGAAACATCAATTGGTTGCCTCTTGCATGCACCCAGCTGGGGACCTAGCCTGTAACCTGGGCATGCACACTGACCAGGAATGGAACCGGTGACCTTTTGCTTTGCAGGACAACGCCTAACCCACTGAGCCACACCAGTCAGGGTGTCACTACATTTGCAAAACCACCCTTGCTGCCTCCACCCCAAACAGATATAATATTTCTCCTTCACTCTTACAACACCCCATGTGACAGCACAAACACCTGGGCTGTAATTATGTGAAGGTGTCCTTCATGTGTCGAAGTCCGCATGTCATCTTTGTGGCCTCAGAGACCAGGGCCCATCACATAGTAGCTAACTGATGATATGTGTTTACTGAATGGAGGGATAAATGCATTAATGAATGAACAAACAATGGTTTTTCAGTAAACATGTGGCGAGATCAGATTTTTTTTTTAAAGATTTTATTTATTTATTTTTAGGGCGAGGGGAAGGGAGGGAGAAAGAGGAAGAGAAGCGTCGATGTGAGAGAGAAACATCGATCAGTTGACTCCTGTACACGCTCTGACAGGGGACTAAACCTGCAACCCAGGCATGTGCCCTGACCAGGAATCGAAGCGGCAGCCTTTCTCTGCTGGGCGCCGCCCAACCAAGCCACACCAGTCAGGGCCAGATCTGTCTTTCGAGTGAACCTGGCACCCAGGAGGATGGGCTGAAGGCAGTGTGGCCCCAAGAGGAGGGCGTCCATTACGTTAGTGTGAGTTAGATATAGTGGGAGTGTGGCTTATGATGAAAGAAGAGGTCAGGTCAGAAATATATTTATTCAGAGAACAGAGTTTAGGACTAATTAATTGGCTGTTGCGGTGATAGGGGGAAGAATGAGGTTAGAGTTCAAGGTTTCTATCTTGGGAGACTGAGATGCTGATATCATTCGGTGGAAATGCAGAGAGGTGAGCATTTTAGTAGAAAACATAACAAGTTCATTTTTAGAAGTGTTAGGAGGGATGTTGCGAGATGGTTAGGAATAAAGACCCGGATCTTGGGAGGGATAGCAGAGTGAGAGATACGGGTTTAAGAGTCATTTTATTTTATTTTATTTTTAAAGATTTTATTTATTTACTTACAGAGAGAGGGGAAAGGAGAGAGAAAGAGAGGGAGAGAAACATTGATGTGCATTGATCGGTTGCCTCGCACATGCCCCAAACCGGGGCCTGGCCTGCAACCCAGGCATGTGCCCTGACGGAATCGAATTGGTGGCCTTTTAGTTCGTAGGCTGACACCCAATCCACTAAGTCACACCAGCCAGGGAAGGAGTCATCTGATTTTATCTTTTTTTTTTTTTTTAAGAATTATCTGATTTTAGACAGCTTTTAAATAATGGTGTACACATAGATGGATAAATGCGTAAACTATAGCATTCACTGTGTAGGATGAGAAAAGGAGAGAGCTATGGAGAGAATCTTGGTGTGTTAGTCAGGACAGGCTAACTAATGTAACTAACAACACCAAAACTCAGGGGTATAACTCAAGAGAAGTTTTTTCCTTCCTTACTTAACAGTTTGATACTGGCACATTTGGAGGGTGACCTTCCATGAGGCCATTCAGAGACCTTGGCTCCTTCCATTTTGTGGCTCTGTCATTCCTGCGGAGGAGAGAGGGTGGCGAGGGGATCATGGGAAGACTTTCATGGGCCAGATCTGGAAGTGACACATATCATCACTTTTGCTCACATTCCATGGGGCAGAATTCAGTCATGTGGCGGCCTCAGTGCAAAAGAAGCTGGGAAATGTAGTTTAGTTGTGTGCCCAGGAGGGAAAGAGAAACTGTCCCATCACACTGAGGCAACACCAAAATTTGAGCGTTGGATGTAGGAGAAAGAAACTGCAAGAGACAGCACAGAGCCTGTAGGAGAGAAACTTGGAGAAGATGACATCTAGGGAACAGAGGGAGAAAATAGCTCTGAGGCGGGCTGTAAGGGGCAGCCCCAGACGAGAGTGCGGCAAGCAAGGTGCAAAACAGAACCTGAGAGCGAGGCCTCCTTCAATTTTGCACCCTAGGACCTTCACCTGTCTCGCTCGAGTGCCAGTCCCAGCAGGGTCACGTGCTGCTGAGAAAGAGACCGGAGAAGGCTGGGGAGGTGCTTGTGGAGTCATCGGGGTCCCAGTGACCTTAGCCAGCAGTTTCCCATGAAGAAATGGAGGCCCAGCCATTCTTGGACAGGAGCTTGCCTGATGTTTAGTACGGGTTACTGGTTACTGACAGTTTCCCGGCTTTTCTGGTCAGAAGTCTAGCTCTGATCTGTCCGTGTCCTTAAAGTACATTGGGAAGAGGGAAGGGAAAGGAAATGGACGTTTGTTGAGTTTTTACTCTGTCACTGGCAGAGGTTTCTCACTTGATTCTCAACTGAACCCATGAGGTAGGTATTATCCTATTTTATGGGAAGGGGAAACGGAGGCATAGAAAAAGGTTTAAAGTTACTGAGGTCAAAAGGATGGAATTAGGATTTGAACCCAGGTCTAAGGCCCAGTTTTCCTAGTGCACCATCAGAAAAGCTTTCCAGCCCTCACAAGGGAGCACACTGTTGCATTCACAGCCTCACATTTTACGAAGAGCTGGCTGTGTGGGGAGAGCAAGGCCTTTGGCTCAGAGAGGAGAGGACTTCTGAGTTACACAACTGAGAACTCCTCTTCTGAGTATGGAAAGCAGATGAGATACGTACAAACCCAGGGGTCCTGAAAGAGGACAAGAGGGGGCCCCAGAGAACCTGGGCAGGGCTGATAGGGGCTGGCTAGGCCGGCCCTTCCCCCGCCTCCCTCCGGCAGCCCCACCCCCAGCTTCAGGCCTCTCTGAACATTGGATCTGAGCTGCGGACACCAGCGCCGGTGGGGCCGCTCCAAGCCGTCATGGAACCTGAAGGTAAAGGAGCACCCCGGACTTCTCTCGCTTTCACCCCCATCTCCCCCACCCTCCTGGCCCTCTCCCCATCCCAACTTATCTCAGTGCCTTATTTTCCCACCCCCACCGGAAGACCAAGTTTCTTCTGGTCCCCATCTACTGCCTTAACCTCCCCCACGTCCCTCAAACCTCTCCGAACCCCAAGCATCCCTTTCTGTCCACCAAAGGCCTCCTGTCACTCTTCTTTCTCCTCTGTGCTGGGTCTCAAGAAGCTCTGGGAACGAAAAGGGCTCAAGCCCCAGGGAAGGTCAGGGGTGGCTTGGAGGAAGGCACATCTCCTAGGGGCTCTAGGGGACAGGTAGCGGGAGGCTGGATGGCAAGCAGCTCTGGACTTTGCTCCTGGCTAGCAGCTCGGGAGCAGTGGTGGCAAAGTCCTGTCCCATCTGCTGTGGGTGGGGGAGGCTTGAGTCCACTGATCCTCTGTGGGAGACGGGGCGGGGGGAGGGGGTGTGTGTGGTGGTATGATGTCCCTAAGGAGGCTTTATGCAGAATGATGGGTGCCAGGTTCTGCGGTCAAAAGGCTCCTGTTTGAATCCGGGCCCAGCCGGGAACAGGCTGTGTGACTTTGGGCAAGCCACCTGACTTCCCAGGGCCTCCTTTCCCTGCATCTGTACAATGACAGCAACAGTCCCCTGCTCACGGGTTTGCTGGGAGGGCAAATGACGGGATGCGTAAAAGGGGCGCCACCTGCGAACTCTGAATTTTCACTGGGCCCCTTCCCCAGCTCTGACCCGGTTTGGGGCTTCTGCTGGCTCTGCACACTCAGGCCCTTTGGCTTGGCTGTGGAAGCAGCTCTTGGGGGGTCCAAACAAGCCCTTGGTTTAGAAATGACCTCAGAGCCAGAGACAGCCACTTGCTAGCTGTGTGACCTTGGACAAGATGCTTAGCTTTGCTGCGCCTCTGCTCCCTCATGGATAAAGTGGAAACAGCGCCTTTCCTGGCTTGTGGTGAGGGTTAAAGGCGGAGGGCCTGCCCAGAGGAATCCCTCGGCGGTACCTAGGCTGCTGATGTTGATTCGTCATATCTGTCTCTGCAGCTCTGAGCCTTCACCAGGCTTGGCTGCATTTTTGGAAGCCATGAATGTCCAGCACCACCTGGACATCCCCCTGCCATGTGAAACGCAGTCATCCCCCTCCATCACCTCCATTCCATTTCTGTTCGTGCCTCACCGTCTTCCTACTCAGACTGGAAACCTCAGGGTCAGTGTTTACTGCTCACTGTCCCTCACACCCCAATAGCTAGACAGTTGCCACGTCCTATAGATTTACCTCCATGGCATCACCTGAGCCTTCTCTCATTCTGTTCCCACCTGCCTCTGGGGATTGGCCTGGTGAGGCTTCCTTTGCAGTTCTGCCTTCCCGCATGTGACCACACCTGATGCTTAAGTCAGAAGGGCTGGTGCTGGGATCACTGAGCCATGGGAATTAAGCGGGGAGGGAGTATACAAGTTAAGGGGGTGAGGCAAAGGCTGGGGAACTGCGGGGAAGACGGGGTGAGGACAGAGTTGGGGCAGAAGAAGACGGCAGGTGAAGACGGCAGGCTGGCGGGCAAAGGTGGAGAGGTCAGACTTGGCCAAGGTGCAGGTGGGGCGGGGCCAGACCCAAAGTCTGTGGACATGGGGCTCAAGTAGTAGTGCGCCATTTTTCCTACAGGCTTGGGAGGGATGCCCTCCCGATTACACTTGACCCTGGCTTACTGCTTCTTGCCCAGCTGTTGCCACAGCCTCCCAACTTACATCTTTCAGGAATCCTAGCCACAGCTTAAATATTTAAACTTCAAAGAACATTTCTGATGTAGGGGCTTCTGATTGAAAGTTTCAACGGTTTCCCGTTGCCTACTGAACAAAACCCTAACTCTTTCCTGTCATTCAAGGCTTACTCCATCTGGCTCCAGCCTACCACTCAGCCCTCCCTTTTGCTGCGCTCTAATTGCTCTGAAATTCTGTAGATCGTTTTACGACTTGTATGATGGGCAGTCACATTTGGCCCTGTTTGGAGGTCACTTCTCTCCTCTAGTGAGAAAAGGGGAAAGAAAAAGCCATCAATCTGGAAGCTGCAGTGCAAACCTGCCTCCGTCTCCATCTGGTGTTTGCCAAATGGGTCAAGATGGCAGAACTAGATGGCAGAACAAAGCTGCCAGAGTTAGACACCTGGGTTCAAAAAAGCCTGGTCAGGCACTTCATGTGAACCACCTTATTCCCTACTCACTGCAGCCCTGTGATTTTATTTATTTTTAGAGGGCAGGGAAGGGAGGGAGAAAGAGAGAGAGAGAAACATGGCTCAATTGCCTCTCGCATGCCCTCAGACTGGGAACCTGGACCTGGCCCGCAGCCCAAGAATGTGCCCTGGCTGGGAATCGAACCTGCAGCCTTTTGGTTTGCAGAATGACGCCCAATCCACTAAGCCACACCAGTCAGGGCTAAAGGTCACAACTGGTTTAATTCCCAGTCAGGGCAAAATTCTCAGTCATGACACTTGTGTGGGTTGCAGGCTCGCTCCCTGAGGTGCATAGGAAAGGCAGCCAATCGAA
>PVJD01008939.1:0-67756 GCA_004026545.1 Mormoops blainvillei
CTCTCTGAAATCAATCACCATTCTTGTGTGCGGATTCAAAAAAGGCAAGAAAGAGTAAACAACAGAAATCACTTGGGGAGAATATCTTTGTTGGTTTTTTTTTTTTTTAATTGAGCTATTTCTTAAACACAGTAAAGTACACAGACCTTAAGTGGATAGCACAATAAAGTTTTACAAAAGTATTACACACCCACGTAACCACGACGCAGGCCAAGTTAAGGAACATTTCTGTCACCCCAGAACACGTTCTCATACCTAGTCAGTGGCGGTCCCCAGAAGAAACCACCACTTTAACATCTATATCCCTCATAGATGATGTTTACTGGTGCTTGAATTTTGTGTACATGAAATCATTCAGTATCTACCTTTTTGTGTTTTGCCCCTCTGTTTACCCAATTTCTTCAAGAGGTATTCCATTCGTGGCCTATATCAGTAGTTATATCCAAGGGGGGCTGTTTTACTGCAAGTATTCCATCAAATGAACACTGCACAACACACTCACTCCAGGGATATTTCCTACTGACCTGTCTCTGCACTTCCTCCTCTCACCTGCCAAGTCTGTCCTGCTGTTAAGTCTATCTGTTGAGTTCATAATTTCCGATACTGCTTTTTTCGTGTCATTTTTCGAATCCCCATTTTATTTTTTTTAAAAGATTCTAGTTTTCGGGCGAAATTCCCCACTCTCTCGATCCCCCTGCATGCACTGGAGTTGTTTGAAAGAGCTCGTCTGCTCGTCCTGACACCTTTAACGGAAACCACACCCGATACGCTCTCCTTTACGCGGGTTCCGTGGTTCTCTGCCAGCTCCGAGCGGTGAACGCCTGGCCTGAAACTGCTAAATCGCTGCCAAGGGAAGTTCCAGCAGATCATTCAGTCCCTTCACAAAGATCGACGGGTTCCTTCAGAGGCCAACTAACCCACCAAGTGCTTTAAATAAACCAATTCTTGTTAGGTTACTGTGCTGGCTACGTTACATTTGAGAACATCCCGACTGAGGTCAGGCCACGGCTCCCGTGAGCTTATCCAAAAATGAAACGGCTGTAGTTTTGCAACAGTGGGTTAGAAATCAAAGTCCAAATATTTCATTGTGCCTGTGGCCGCCCTCCTCCCTTCAGTCCAACTCTTTCCCCAGAGCTTCATGGCCTCAGATTCTCTGAACTTTCAGCAAATGCTTCCAGTAAGTCTGGTTCAAATCTTTTATTTAGCTTTGGGTGCGATAGGATCTTGGTTTTCTAAAATAGAAAAGGATAATAGATAATAAGATGGGAATATTCCGGGAATACAGCTGTCATTACGCTGTCTCCTCGATCCGGAGTAGTCGGTGGCTCCTTACTGCCCACCCTGGCACCCACGGGGCTCTCTTTCAGGCTTGTATCTGATTAACTTCCTACACACACCTGCTCCGACTCTATGTGTTCACGTGTTGTGGAGACTGGTCTAGTCTAGCTTAGAAAGCATCTCAACAGAGAGCCTACTTTCACAGGGAATGGAGACGTGAATAGTCAAGGGAGGGAATTCGTTCAGTCGTAGAGAGGAAATGGGTCCAGTTTTTACTGTATTTTTTTAAAACTCATACTTGGAGATCATTATAAACCAGGACATGGATGAATGGGTGTATGACAGATAAATTCTCAAAAATGTGAAACTTGCTTGAGTAACTACAGTGGGGATGCCAGGTACACGCCTTTCCTGGAGAGCTGATGGCAGGGACCCACCTGCAGCGCTTTGCTGGGGGATGAGGGGCTTCCGTCTGGAGCAAGTATGTGAGGGTGGCAGACCTAGGAATATTTGAAAACTGCATGATAGAAATGTGTAGTACTGTGAGAGTCATTGGGATTTGTGTGATTTTTACTGATGTTCCGTGAGTGCCTCCAGGTCCGTAAGGCCTTAGGAACCTCGAGTTACACTAACGAACCATTTTAACTTCTGTTCCAGTGAAGCTGTATCAGCCAGGCATTTAATTTATGTGCATTTAATTTGAGAAATTGATTATGGTGGAGAGGCAAAAGGATGATAATAACAATAAAAGAATGAAAGGGCTAATGCGTGCTGATAGACTGTAGAAACACCCTGAGGGTTATTTTAAGGGTTTTCCAACACCGAGAAAGAACTAGAAGATCTCGCTTAGATGGCCAAACACATAGGTAATGATGGCTGGGAAGGCGCCCTTCAAGAAGAAATGGGGTTACTTAAGGTCGCTCAGAAGCTCCGACTAAAAACAGAGTTGGCGGGACTAATGAAAGCACCCGCAGGGTTCTATGAGAACCGAAAATCGGGCGCCTGCCCTTCCCATGTGACATAAGTAACTCCAAGGGCAATTTTGCCTCTGACTTTCAGACGGAGGCCCCAGTAAGATGCGTTTCCACTGTGCAACTACTAGAGAAATGGAATCCTCCTTGGAGGCTGCAGGGGTGTTCTGAATGTAGAGCATTTCATAGGTGTTCACGAGCAACATTTGGAATAGCATGGGGGGTAGCGCGACTGCGTGATGAAGGACGAGCACTGACAAACCTACGAGGAGTCCCGGTGTGCATGTGTGTATGTAAATTGATTAATTAATTAAAAAATGTAGATACAGAGTCTGGCACAAATAATGCCCCTTTTTTTTATTACAAAATCTTTTATTACAAAATCATGGGCATGTAATTCTGTAACATAACAATATCACACTTAAGCACACCCTATGACATTTTAGATGAAATATTCAAATTAAAACTATAAATTATTACACCCATATTATTACCCTACCAACCACACTCAAGCAGGCCTTACTTCGGTCGGACCCTGTATAATTAGAAAGGTCCACAAATAGACAAATGATCTTATAGAAGGAGTGAAGTGTGTTAAGATTTGGGCCTTGTGACCTTGCTCGACTGGCTCAGTTGGTTGGCGCATCATCCCACACACCAAAAATTTGCGAGTTCAATCCCCAGTCAGGCACCCTAGGTTATGGGTTCGATCCCTGGTCGGGACGAGTATGGGAGGCAACCAACATCTCTCTCTCTCTCTCTCTCTCTCTCTCTCTCTCTCTCTATCTCTATCTCTTCTTCTCTCTAAAATCAATAAATCATATCCTCAGGTAAGGATTAAAAAAAGAGTAGAAAAAAGAAAGCAGCAAAAGAGCAACGGCAGTAATGGAAGTGTATAAAAATCACAAAAGAAGACAGAGGGTTTCTGCGTCCGAGGGGCGAGTGAATTGGTCTTCGAAAGTGGCCCCTCCAGCCTGGAAACAGCCTCACGGCCCTTCCCTCACCTGGAAGCCGGACTGGGGTTACACTGACTCTTCACCGAAAGCAAATCGAAGACAAAGAACCACACGTTAAAGCGACAGCACTCAAAGAGCTCCACAGGGAGCTCTGTCGGGGACGGCGGACACCGCAAGCAGCACAGGACATTTCCCCAGTTACCAGACTTGTTCTTTGTCTTCTAGTCCGGACATCCATCTTTTGGGTTTTGACTTGCTGAGATCATTGAAAATACGGGGTCCGCAGAAGGAAAGCCTGCTTGAGTGTGGCTGGTAGGGTAACAATATGGGTGTAATAATTTATAGTTTTAATTTGAACATTTCACCTAAAATGTCACATGGGCTTGAGCGTGATATTGTTACAGAATTACGAGCTTAGGATTTTGCAACAAAAATGGGGTGTTATTTGGGCCGGACCCTGAATTTACACTCAATTTATCATTAGGCTTTTCTCTATGTTTATATCACTTGTGATTCAGTGATCTTTATTTAACACATAGTCTAAATTTCCAACTGACTGTTATCTCTATTTAAGACTCAAAATAAGTTTTGAAATTCTTGCTCTTCGCTTTCTCGTTTCACGGTATCTGCTAGAATCCTAGTCATTTGGTTCAAGGGTTGTCTTCATGGAGAGCGAATTCTGGCTCTCCTATGACCAGGCGCAGGACCTCAGTCAACTTACCAGGCCGAACCCCATATGATTTGGCTCAGTCAAAATGGCAAAATGAAGATGCCATTGTGATAGGTCAAAAATGGTTGAACCCTGACCAGTGTGGCTCAGCTGGTTGGGCGTCATCCTGCGAAGCGAGAGGTCACTGGTTCGACTCCGGGTCAGGGCACATGCCCGGGTTGGGGGTTGGGTCCCTTATTGGGGCGCTTGCCAGAGGCAACTGATTCATGTTTCTCTCCCTTTCTCCTGCTCTTCCCTCCTCTCTAGGAATAAATAAAATCTGTAAAAAACAAATAATGGTTTTAGACGATCCAAACTAAGTATTTCTCTGTCTTTGTCTCTGTCTTTACACCTGACAAATGGAGATAACAATATCATTTATATCACAGGAATGTTTAAAGAATAAATGAGTTAATTTATGTAAAACCCTTCTAGTAGGTCCTGGCACATAGCCGTTAAGTGTTAGTTGGCAGTGACAGTAATTTACTTTCTGAGGCCTTTCACCAACGGGAAATAACCAGATGGGGCTTGACCTGCTGTTTACCAACCTATGTGCACGGGGGGGGGGGGGGGTGGCAGCTACAGGGGACAATTGATCCGTGGGGGTTTTGGAAACACTATTACTTACCCTCTAATAGATATGTGCCCTGGAACCCAACGGAATCGAATTAGTAATTCTTCCTTTTGGGGATGAGATAAGAGAGCCCGGGAAAAAGGGTCCCCTCTCTCCCCACAACCACCCTTTTGCTAATTTCTATGCTGTAAATAATTCCACCGTGGCAGACTGTAATAAACCAATGACCGGTGAAGTTGCTAAGCATTTAACAGTGGGCTCGCAGGAGCTGGTACGAGCCCACCACGGCCCATGACCGCACAGTTTCCATCACACCAATGAACAATCAAGGCCCAAACACACCCATTTATTTGCCATAAAGCTACAAAATTAATTGCTAACCCCAGATTTAAACTTAGAACTTCTACAAAAACCCATCAATTGCGTCCATTTGTAGTCACCATCCTTTTTCGACTCTCGTAATTTTATGAGCTCCTGAACATGTGAAATTAATTTTGCTTCTCTCCTGTAAATCTCTGTCAGCTTGATAATAAGGCCAGCCACAGGACCCAGAAGGGAAGAAGGGGCAAGTTTTCCTCCCCTACTCCCTTAGCTATGCTCAGGCACAAGTGTGTCACCAGGTCAAATTAAGCCAGCCAGAGGGAACTCGGGACTTGGCTAGAATTGTTGGGAGAGCACGCTGGCCAGGTTCCAGGGATGGTATGACCTACAGAGGATGCTGGCTACACTTTGACCTCTCCAATAAAGAAATCGACAGACACGCCACCCAGGACTTAATTACTTTGAATAACTAGCAATTCTCCGGCCGTGGAAAACTAGAATCCTGACTGCCATTGAAGAGTCCTAACTTTTTATCCGCCTCCCTGACCTGAGTCAGGTCACAAATCCGGACTTCCTTAAATGACACCATGATTGGGCCCCACTGTGGAAGAATCCTGCTCTGATATCACATCTGCCCCATAAGCCTCTGTCCCGGCCATTCTCCCAAGAAACCGCAGCCATTCGGCTGAGCTGACACTAATCCCTGGGAACTGAGACCACCAGCAGCCTCTGTCAGTCCACGTGGTGGTGTATGGAGACCTGGTGATAAAAGTTTTAACCCGGTTTTGCATCTTGGCAAGCCCAGTGGAAACTGGGCCATTTCCTAGGGTATTTTAACATTCTGAGCTGGCCGCTTTGGCCTCCTCTCTAGGAATAAATAAAATCTCACATGACCCTGTTTGCTCATTTTGTCATACTTCCCCTCCCCAACATTGCTTTCGTTGTGTTTGCTAGCTCTTTGTCCCTTCTAATTAGAGTGGCTTGAAAGCAGGAACCATGCCTACCTTTTATACTATTACCTTCCCAGAGTCTGAATAGTATATACAGGCCCTCAAATGTTTATAGGGTAAATTACGGTCAGTCAGAGGTCACCCCTGAAAGAATCAGAGATTAAGCCACAAACACTTCAAGTCCATTGCCTGTCTTGATTCCTACCTCCTCTCCACCAGCTTTTTGAACGGACCGATGCAAAACGCGGCTTGCAGAAGAGCTGCATCTATCAAAGACTTAATCAAGCCCTCGCTGGTGCGGTTCAGTGGATTGAGTGCCGGCCTGTGACCCAAAATCACAGGTTCGATTCCCACTCAGGGCACATGCTTGGGTTGCGGGCCAGGTCCCCATTAGGGGGCGCACGAGAGGCAACCACACATGGATGTTTCTCTCCCTCTCCTTCTCCCTCCCTTCTCCTCACTCTAAAAATAAATAAATAAATAAATAAATTTATTTTTAAAAAAGACTTAATCAAGCAGTGAGTCTAATTACAGGGGCCTTCCCAGCTATAGTCTGGCTGCCGGAATAAACGAACCCAGCTCCTGGCACTCTGGAATAAGCAATTGATCTGGCGGATGCACCTTCCTCCCTTTTGGTTAGGAGAGAATACCAGAAGCAGCTTGGTTTCGACAGACTGTGTGAATATACCCTCAGAGAAGCGGCCTTACGAGTCCTCATGATTCAGACAGAGCGCAAAACCCCAGAGCCGGGAGTGTCTAGGTTCAGATCCTGGCTCTGCTACTTACCACCTGGGTGACGGTTTCCTCACCTGTGAAACAGAGATGAAGGTGCCTACCTCACAGCAGTATTATGAACTAAAACTGTAAATTGTTTAGAATAGCTTCTTGCACACACAGGAAGGGCGACAGAAATGCTGGCTGTAACTGTTACATGTTACCTTTGCGGCTCCAAGACACGATCAGGTCGACAGAGGCTCGATTAGCTCACTATCCTTCTGGACACCATGCTGACGCTGGTTCACGGCAGGCGATCCCCTGCCGACCTGATCTGGGGAGCAGGGTGTGGCTCGCATCCACCCTCCCTTTGTTCCCAGAACTGGAATTGTATAAATCCTACAGATTACGATGGCCTCTCCTCGAGTCTCTGTCTTTTCTGACCCTAGGGATCCCGGGAGCTTCTGACACCACCAGTATGACCTCCCAGCCCAAGAGTCTGGACTTGCAAACCCTCCTACCAGCGGAAGAGAGCAGGCAGAGAGGATAAAGGAAAAAGGACACTTCCAGAGTCAGGAATGAGCTGTCCTCATCAGACCAGTGACCACCATGACTCAGGAGCAAGGTCAGGGTCAGGTAGAGCAGCTGGGCTTCCAGAGGTGACACGGGCGGCCCCTTCTGCCACACAGAGCTGGTCCAATCACTGCTAACGCTTATGTCAGGATCAGCGGCTTTCATCGTTCCTCAAGCTCCAATTTATAAATTTCCAGGGGCTTCTTTGTGACTGGAAAAAAAAGCACCCGAATGTTTTATCCATGCCTCCCCTGTAAGCATCGCTTGACGGGGTGCCTGCAGCCTCACTCAGATGCCCAGCCAAGCTGAGAGCTGGGCCCCAATCCTGGCAGGAATCTGGCTCGGGCCTCTCCCATGAGCCCCCTCAGGGAAGGGGAATACCAAGGGGCCCTCAGACGTCCTTGTTAAAGACCCGGATGTCAGATACAGCCACCAGGGTCTATGCGCGATTTATGTCCGAGTTCGGAGCCTGGGGACAAAGGCCCCAATGCATGGTACGTATGGAGAACACTGCCAACACTTGGGACCTGCTCAGGATATCCAAGGGTATTTGAAAGGTTGTGGCCTTATAGGGGAGAAGCCTGGGGGTGCACGTCTGAGTCACAACCCGATCCCTTAGAGGCCAAAGAAAGTGAGGCTGAGCCCTGGCCGAAGAGCTGAGTTGGTTGCAGGGTCGTCCCAGTGTGCTAAAGTGGCAGGTTCGATCCCTGGTCAGGAGACATACAAGAATCAACCAATGAATGTATAAATAAGTGGAACAATAAATCGATGTTTCCATCTCTCTCAAAATCAATAATTTTTTTTTTAAGTGCGGCTGAGCTTAGAAAGAGCGTGGAAGCTAAACATGACAAATGAGTGTCATCTGAGGAAAAAGAACTAGAGAAGAGAACCTGGGCTTCCTTAGAAACGCAAACACTGGTCCACGGGCACACACCGGCCCTCTGGGTGAGTCAGGAGACTGGGTCTTCCTGCTCTCTTTCTGTTGGATATCTCAGCTCTTTCTACCTTAGAATTCTTGGTCCAAAGCAAGCAGTCTTTCTCAGTGGGGGAAAAAAGGACCTCATTTTTTCTTCCTCTTTTTTTTTAAAATCCTTATCCAAAGACATTTTTTCATTGCTTTTCAGAGAGGAAGGAGGGAGAGGGGGAGAGTGGGAGAGAGAGAGAGATTTAGAGAGAGAGAGAGAGAGAGAGAAACATTAATGTGAAAGAGAAACATCCATTGGTTGCCTTCTCATACGTGCCCCAATCAGCACAACCTAGGCATGTGCTCTG
Organism: Mormoops blainvillei; assembly: GCA_004026545.1. Lineage (NCBI taxonomy): Eukaryota > Metazoa > Chordata > Mammalia > Chiroptera > Mormoopidae > Mormoops > Mormoops blainvillei. Next base: position 8,319 of record PVJD01008939.1, read on the forward strand.
ACAGGGAATTGAACCTGTGACCTTTCAGTCTACAGGAAAATCTCCAGCCAACTAGGCCATACCAACCAGGGTCTCACACTTCCTTCTTGAGGGAAAAAGAAAAAAAAGCAGCAGAGAGAAACCAATGAGTCATGCAGTATGTATGAGGACAAACTAAATTTGGGGAGTCGGGTGTCTTGAAGAAATGGTTCCCATCAGAAAGGAAGTATGTCTAGAAAACAGACTTAAGTGCAGACTCACCAGTAATCTCAACCATCAGGCCACAGGCCCGGGGTCAGGCCCCACAGCTTCCCAGTTCGCAGTGACAGATAGGTGTCAGAGGGTTCCTGAAGGGCGCGTAGAGCTCTGGGAAATGGGACAGACAGGCTCAGAGTCCCAGGTCCGCGCACAGACGCAAGACCTCTGGAGTGAGAGCCAAGGAGCTTTCCACTGCTTATACAACAAGTCATTTTCATGAAAAGCGTTCTAAAATTTCAGTCACAACTCAGTAATGACGGTCCGATTTCAAGAGCAATGAGTCGGGAATGCTCCACCTTTCATAAAACTTGAATAATCTAGACAACCACCTCCAGGGTTCGCTGATGGGCTTTTATTAAAACTGCACGTAGATCTCACACTTAAGCTTTTTTTAAAAACCTTCCTTTTGTCCTAAGTATCAAAATAGTTACCTTTTTAAAATGCCTTGAAGACCTTTAATACGGTATTTGGTTCTATATTAAAGTCTCCTAAAATCTCAATCATCCTGCTCTCCTAGAATCTTGCCTTCCAGTCACTACCACTTTCCTTTTTTTTTTTTTTTTTTTTGGCATCTTTAAGGCTTTATCTGAGAGAAGCATTAAAAGGGAAAGGTTTTTACAAAAATTTTTTTAAATAGGAGAAACCAATGACGATATTCGATTCGATACTGAAGATTCACAGAGACTAGGCTTCCCTACAGAGCTATGCTGCAAGGGCTGCCCACACCCAGTCACTCCTTAGCACAGGTACTCAGGCCCTGGAATTATTTAAACAAAACCGCAGTTCTTGCCCTGACATAGTAACGACGGCCCAACAGCGCCCTCTAGTGTTCTGTAAGAATAAAAGCAGCAAGCAACACAAGAAGATAATTAGATGTGTTGGAAATCTAGACGTGAACACAAAAAAATTTTATTTTTCAGGGGTCACAGGACAAGTGGCTTCTCCAAAGCCCACACTCAACACAGGCAGCCTATAGCTGCATAGTGCAGAGCTGAGAGAATGCCAGCTTCACACAACACCGCAATACCCCATCAAAAGCTGGACTCCGGCAATGTCCTCTTTCGGTCTAAGGAAAGAGTGTGGTATTTCACCTTTTTCAAGGTGCCCAAAGAAGTCTGCTCCCCAGGAACACTCCTCTGAGATGCGTTCAGGACACTAGCCCTCGGGGACAAGCTGGCCTTGCGTGGGAGGTGGAAAGAGCTGGGAGCCGACCGGACAGCACCCTCCAGGTGGCCGGCCAGGCCCTTGGTCAAGCTCTCTGACGTCCTCGGGCAGGAAGATGAGACTGGAGCCCGCTCATTCACAGCGGGGCTCAGTCTGCCACTCCCCAGGGCGACTGGGGCCGCCTGGGGGGTCACCTCAGTCCTGCCATTCTTCTTGTTCTCCTTCTTCCAAAACACAGACCTCAGAAAGTTGAAGGTCCTCTGTGAGAACCTGTGTGTCTCGGAGTCCTTTCCCTCCGCCTCAACCCTAACCTTGCCCAAGGAATTCTGGGGAGTGTCTACACTGGCCACAGTGCTTGAAGCCTCCTTGGGGGAAGGTGCTCTGCTACTGGTCCCCGCCTGGCCACTTTCCTTCCAGTTCGCAGTCCTCTGGTCCTTCGGCTGGGCCCGCCTCTCGTTCTCCACTGAGGGCATGGCTGTGAGAGGCAGGTCAAACTGCTTGGGAAGGCTGGCACCCTGTCTTGCGTGTTCCTTGAGTTTCCTTGCTGTGTTTAGACCATCTGAGCTTCCGGGGACTGCACAGTGGCTGAGGTGGCCCGAGGGGCCAGGCACTCCGGCCAGTACTCTCTCACTGGCTCGCCCACTGTCTTCACCCTCAGTAGAGACAGTGGCGTCTGACCTGGGCGCCGCTGCCTTCTCGTCCCCGCCAGCAGCGCCCGTCAACAGCGGCACGATGGACTGGCTCGTAGACCGGGGCCTCCGTCTGGACTCCAAGTACTCCACCAGCTCGACAGATGCAGCGAGTGGTTTCTCTCTGCGCCCGAAAGACCACCGAAGGGGCGCGGTCGTGAAAGCCCCCTGCTTGTCTCGGGAAGGAGCGGGTACCTTCATGCTGATGCTTCGGCCTTTTACGCCTCGTACCAAAGGCCTGGACTCCGGGCCTCCTGAAAGAGACACCAACAGCATCAGTGCCCAAATGTCCCTCTAGCTGCAGCGAGAGCAATGCCAGTCACCTGGCAGGCACTGACTGGGCACCTCTGAGGTATCGAGCCCTGGGCTGGGCACTGGGGACGGTGTGGTTCCTGCCCTGGGGGGCACCATGTATTCACTCACTATTCCACTGAATCCATTTACGTATTTGAAGCCACAGGACAAAGCAGTGCCAAAGAAGGTAGCCAGCTACGTGCCCAGACCAGGCAGATTCCTGATAAGGCCCGGACCCTGAAGCAGCCAACGGTAAGATTTAGCATCATTTTCATTCATCTTAAAATATTTCCATGAAACAGAATGATCAGCAAAATTTTATTTATTAACATGCTTTTCCAGGTCAAATGAGGTTCTTGCACCTCTCGAATGCAAGAATCTCAGATGCCCTACCCGGGGCTAAGGGAACACAATGAATCGTGCGCCGCCGCATACGCCGCCTTTGGGCGTTTCCGACGTCTGTGCGCAGCTGGAAAGACGTTTTTGATACACAGTGGTACCTCGGTGCTCCTGGCTAATTCGTTTGGGAAATTGGACGAGTACCGAAACCAACGAATAATGAGCAACGAAGCATGTTCTCTTACGGGCCCAAGTTCTGGAAAGTGAGGCTGGCCCCGAGCAGGAGCCAAGGGTTGAAACGTTTTTTTCTTGTCAAAATGCAACGAGTGCCGGTTTAACGAGGTCTGGAGCCAACGAGCGCCGAGGTGGGACTATGGGCCATTAAGCAAGAAAGACTCTAGAGAAACGCAGTGTAACCCAACTCGCAAAAATATGTATTCATCTATGTGTGCAAATGTGTGTGTACACATATGATGCATGCATGTGAAAACATACAAACAAGTACGGAGACATAAATACCGAAATGACAAGGTGAAGAGGGGGTGACAGGGGCACTGTCTATGGCTAATTTTCCTCTTAGCTCTTTTCTATAGCTCAATGTCTCTGAAGGAAAGATACGTAAAACCAAGACTGCATTTTTTCTTAAGAAACTCGTTTCAGTTAAAAAAAATTCCATTTACAACAGCATCGAAAAGAATAAAATACTTAGGAATTAACTTGGCTAAGGGGGTGAAAGACTTGTACAATAAAAACTACAAAACATTGCTGAAAGAAATGAAAGAAGACATAAATAAATGGAAACACATCCCATGTTCATGGATTGGAAGACAATATTGTGAACAAGTCAGTATTACCCAAAGCAGTCTACAGAGTCAGTGTAATCCCTCTCAAAACCCCAATGTGGTTTTTTGCAGAAACAGAAAAATCCCTCCTAAAACTCATATGGAATCTCAAGGAGCCCTCAATTGTCAGTCACAAAAAAAAAATACTGTATGATCCCACTTGATGAGTTACTTTGAGCGGTCACAGTCAGAGACAGAAGAGTGCAGGGCGACCGCCAGAAGCTGGGCGCGGCGGGGGGCGGGGGGGACACGATAAGGAGTTGTAGTTGGACAGGTACAAAGTCTCAGGTGAAAAGAGTTACGGGGACGGATAGCGGTGACAGCTGCGCAACAGGTCAATGTATTTCATTCCACTGAACTGCACACTTAAAAATGGTGAAGATGGTCAACTCTGTTTATTTTATGTGTATTTTAAACCCATTTTAAAAAGTTAAAAAAAAAAGTCATCAGTCATCATACCACCAGGACTTGGTTTACAGGGTGCCCACAATCACTGAGGAAGAAACCTTCCGCCGAGACATACGACCCACGTGGTACGAGGGCCGTGCCTGGGTTCAGAGAAAGGCCACAGGGCAGCCACACGAGCCAGACCCCACGGCTGTGCCCTCATCACGGGAACAGCTCCAACAATGGGCAAGAACCACTGTCCCCAGAAGCCCCATAAACAGTGGCGCGCTGGCTGGGACGTGCTACGTGGAGAGAGACCAGACTCTCAGGGGCCCAGGGAGGGCCCAGGGAGGTCAGAGGAACGCGGCCCACGGACGCGTGGCCCGCAGCGAAGGGAAGGGCGGCACGCCTCGGCCAGGCTCCCTCGGAAAAAATCACTGCAAGGTCAAGGCGGCGGGGCTCCCGTGAACGACAGGACGCCTTTCACAGCATCTCAAAGGCCCCTTGAGAACTTTACCCTTCAGGTTTTTTCACAAATCGTATTTGGTGTTTTTTTCCCCCTTTAAAGCATTTCTTTGGTTAACCAGCAATAGACACGACTGCACCGAAAATACTTTGTAATTTCAGTTTGAATTGACACTGTGGCTCCACCAGTGAATTCCCATAACTCAGAGGAAAAAAAAAAAAACGTTCTGGGGTCTGAGATGTGTGAAGTTTTTTTCCTCTTCCACAGCCCCGACAAGGGCAGAAAGAGGAGCTTTGTGTGAAGAGGACAAAGCTGTGACATTTCGCCTTTCAGATCGAGAAAACACGGCCCGCAGCCCTGGCAGGTGGAGAGGTGGCTTGGCAGGCGCCCTACAACGCCGACCTCCCATTCTCCCTGGTATGAAAGGCCCACCGCCGGGCCCACGTCACTGCCGCAGCTCCATTTCTCAGGAACCACAGATGCCCAGACAAGTCCTTTCTCAAGCCGGCAGTGCCAAAGCACCTTTGCTATCTTTATTTTATTTCATTCTATTTACTGGGCTATAACAGGAGCCGAGAGAGATCCAGAGCTTTAGATAAATGGAGAAATAAACGGCAGAGGTACAAAGAAAATGCAGTGCTTAGCGTTTACCAAATATCTTGCATCTGAGGGAGGGGGAGGGTAAGTCCCGCTGCTTCTCCCCGGAGATCCTGGGAGCCAGAGGTGGAGGTGCTGTTCACAGACCTCTGAGCACTGGTCTGCACCCCGTCACCTCCCACCCCGGGCACCATGGACTTTGAGAACTTGCTCACGCATCATGCGGCTTGAGAATACGAAAGGGCTTGGAGTCTTAAGCTACACTGACAATGAGGACAGTTAAGTTCTTCCTGAAGGTCATATAAACCCAAGAACATATGTGACGGACAAGATCCCCAGACCCCCAAAAGATGGCGCCCACGCAGCTGGTGGATGCGGCCCCCAGCACGGCCCCACCCGCACAGTGGCTCAGAGGAAAGCAGAAGCCACCCTGGGAAATGCCACATCTCTCCCTATGTGACTTTTTATCCTTGGCCAATAAAATCAGGTGTCGATCCGACGTCACAGTGTGTGCTGTGAGCGGGGGTGGGCAGGGACCTCTCCTCACCATCGGAGGCCCACCTGCAAGCGGACGAGGCTTTTCCTAGTCCAGTGGCTCTTCTCTCTCACCGGGGGTTTCCACTCACATCTGCCTCCAATAACTATTTAATGAGAGCCTACTGTTGAATAAGGACAGCTTTCAGCATGGGGGATACAGTTGCTGAAAATGGAAAGTGCGTGTCCCTTATGGGATTTGACAAAAAAACAAACATCTATGACCTCATGGGATGTAATGACGAGAGCTAGGAGGAAGAGCGGGGGGTAAATACAGGGGCTCAGTGAGTGATGAGGGGCCTGAGTGAAGGGAGGGAAGGAGCCACGTGGAGATCTGGGGAAGGCAGCCTCCAGGTAGAGGCAGCGGCAAGTGCAAAGGCCCTGAGGCGCAGGTAAGCTTGGTGGGCCGGGGAAGCAGGAAAGAGACCACCATGGTTGGAACCGAGGGTGAAAAGGGCCGCCACTAGAGGGTCTTCATCTTCGGAGCTGCAACCTCATTGGGAGATGACATCTCTGTCTCGAGTTGCAGAGTGCAACCTGGGACAAGCCTGACTCTCAATCGTTTGGAAGACCAGGAGAAGCTACAGAGGAGCTGAGCCTCCTTCCCTCTGAGGCTCGGCTCAGGACGAGGCTGGCGAAGAAAGGCTAGCTTGGGCGCTGAGCTCCACTGGGAGACGCAGAAAAATAACATCTCACATTTGGGGGGGTCCAGCGATCGGAGGATGAGACTATGCAACTATCAGAACAGGCCTTTAATGAAATGGGGCCACCGGAGGAAACAGCCCACTTAAAATTAAAGTTCTCAAGGAGATTCATGTGTAAAACAACAGGAGACTGAAAATACCCCCTTTGGGTTTTTTAATTCAGTAAATGAAGACGTCCACGGTGACTGTGGCACTCAAATTAGTGGCCTGAAATTATCTTGAAATTCACAAAATTTGTGAAAATTCCGTAAGTGTGCAAGTAATGTCTCTTACCATACAGCAAATTGACAAAGAGAGAAATCATGGGGAAAAAGTAGGAGACTGAAAGGATAGATCTAGGAGACCCAATGGGAAAATGATAGGAATTTGATAAGTAGGTGAGACAACAGTTAAATAAACCACAGAAAAGAACATTTCTCTAACAAAAAGCCTGCATCTGTAGAAGGGGAGGCCTCCCCGGAGTCGAAGTAGGGTTGATGAACAAAACACGCACCTAGGCGTATTCTGGTAGAATTCCTGAACTCCAAGGTCAAAGACAGAATCTTAAAGGCTTCCAGCCAGAAAGAACAAGCGACTCTCCTGTGAAAAAGAACGGGCTTCTCACCTGCACCCCCGAGGCCTGGAGGACCGTGGGAAAACATCTACAGACGCCTGAGAGGAAAGGATTGCAACCCAAGAGTCCTCCAACCAGCCAAGCTGCCATTCATTCCCAAGTGAAAGAAAGTATCTGTGGCTACGCAAAGGCTTAGAGAATATATTGTGCATCCCCAAAAGAACTCCGACTGGACGCTAACCAGTCAGAACAGGGCCCTCATGGGCATGGACAACAGCGTGGGGATAGATTGTGGGAGCGGGGCGGGGGTGTAGGTGGGCTGGGCAGAGGATGGCAAAGGGGGAAAATTGGGACACCTGTAATAAAATAACAACAACAAATTAAAGAAAATAAAATCTAAAAAAAGAAAGATTGAGGGTGAGGGAAAGGAGGCAGTTAGCGGTATTCAGTAGACCCTGCAATCCGTATACCGTCCACCCACGTGCGGATCAGACGGTCTTAGGATGTGTAACATTGTGTTAAATGTATGTGTTTGGGAGGGGAAAGGGATGGCCAGAGGGATTCTAATTACAGTCTGGAAGAGAAGTAAACCATCTCAGCGAAACCTAGGAGCTGGGGATTGAGGGGTGCAGTTCCCAAAACAGACCAGAGGGGACACGTGAAAGCCTTTCGAGCTCTCACGTGGAGGGGTGACAGGGACCATTATGTAGGTCTCATACCACTGGGGGCAGGAGAGGAAGCAGCGAGGAAACAGAAGGACTCGCAGGAAGGTGTTGGCTTCTCATATCCACATTTGATTATAAATATTGGGAAACACAAAGCGACAATTAGCAAGGTGGAAAAGAACTTCCAGGAACGAGGGAAAAACAGGGAACAGATAGCAATGTCATCAAATCCGTAAAAAATGAGAAAAAAGAAACAAGTGACAGAAAAAGGGTTCAAAGAGATGAAATCGAGTTTTGTGATTGTTCTATTAAAATACAAATAGACTGAATCCTCCCCATTATAAGATAGGCTCTGAATTTTTGACATTAACGAAAGTAACATGCTGTTTATCAAACTTCTTAAAACAAACTCTAAATAAATATTCATTAAAAAAAAGAAAAAGAGAAAGGTAAAATAAAACCAGGCAAATGCAAACAAAAAGAAAGGGAGAGGGGGTGTAATTATTAATCTGGAACAAGGTAGAATATTTAAGATTAAAAGCATTAAGCAGGATAAAGAGCAACATTATAATGAGAAAAGACACAATTTATAAAGAAGATCTAACAGTCATCAGCTTAGAGGCACCTATTAGCAGAGCAGCTAAACATAAGTTTATATCTGAAACAAAAAGTATTAAAGTTCTCGGAGTGCTCGATTGAAAATGCAGCTCTTTACAAAGGTCAATACCCCTCCTTCCAAGCCAGGTGGGCCCCCGTAAGGTCACTACAAAGACACAGGTGAATTAAATACAACCATCAACTCACCTAATGTAATAGCAATGGCATAACGCTCACATCCCTCAATCAGACGACACGCATTATCTTGTATGTACACAGAACATTTACAAAATAATACCTTGCACTTACTTGATCACAAAAAGGGAGTGCTTGAGGACCACATGCTTGGATCACCACCCACAAAATCAGAAATAAAGGCTAAAAAGGTGACAAAACATCTTAAATACTTGAAACTTCCAGATAACCTTTAGATCAAAGAGGAAATCAGAACCGAAATAACATACTATCTGGAAATCACTGAAAGTGAGAAAAAGACTTGTGAGGCCCAATCAATGCCAGAATAGAAATTTATCATCGGAGCACCTGTACCACTGAGAATCCAAGGAAGCTTAAGTCCCAGGATCCCCTCCTGCAGGGGACCCCAGCAGTCTTTTCAAATGGTCGGCTTTATAAAAGTTGCGAAAGGGAGCTGTTTTTATACCGTTTTCTAGTTTAGCCTCTCTGACACCGGTGCCCAGTTATATAAGGTGCAGCATCTCAAAACTCGAATCAATTCCTTCTAGTTTAAAATGGGAGAACATATTTGCCAACATATCTGATAAGGGATTAATATCCAAAATGTATAAAGTACTTACAAGACTCAACACCAAAAAAACCGGACAATCCAATTAAAAAATGGGCAAAGGACCTGAATAGACACTTCAAAGGCGACATACAGTTGGCCGATAGACATATGAAAAGATGTTCAACGTCACTAATTATCAGAGAAATGCAAATTAAAACCACCATGAGATATCATCTCACACCTGCCAGGTGGTTATCATCAATGAATCAACAAGCAGCAAGTGCTGGCGAGGACATGGAGAAAGGGAACCCTTATGCACTGCTGGTGGGAATGCAGACTGGTGCAGCCCCTGTGGGAAGCAGTATGGAATTTCCTCAAAAATTTAAATATGGATCTGCCTTTTGACCCAGTGGTCCCACTTCTGTGAATATATCCAAAGGAACACAAAACACTAATTCAAAAGAACATAAGCACCCCTGTGTGTTCAATGCACGGTTATTTATAATCGCCGAGATAGAGAAGCAGCCCGAGTGCCCATCAATAAATAAGTGGATAAAACAACTATGGGACATTTACACAATGGAATACTACTCGGCCGTAAAAAAGAAGAAAATTTTACCCTTTGCGACGGCATGGATGGACCTGGAGAACATTTTGCTAAGGGAGATAAAATGCCTTCATTATTACAATGTCTCATAACCAGAGCTACTGGAAGGATGGAGTTCCCGAGCTATCAGGGTCTCTCTACAGAGGACGGCTGGCATTTGGGAGGGACAATTCTGCACTGAAGGATGCAGCCCCTGGGCATGCCAGGACCTTCAGCATCCCTGCCTTTGACAGTAAAACCTCTCCCGCACGCCATGGGGTGAGGAGGTCGGACCGGCCGCTGCGGAGCACCTGTAGCCTGGATTCTGATCTTCCCGGATTTAGTACCAACGAGACTAAATAAGGCTGTACTTTCAACCACCCCAGAGCTTCTCGAACCGGTTTCAAAATCTATCGTTATTTTAATTCTAACTGCAAGAGGGAAAAGTCCCTTGGGAAGAAGAGTCTGAACGGAGTAAACTCAAACTTGGAGCTTATGTCCAAGCACAGAGGGCCAGCCTCCGGCAGCGGCGGCTACTTTCAGCACTGCCAGTCTCCGGGGGTGAGCCTGTGGCCAGGTGCTTCCAGGACTCAGCGTCCTCCTCTGTCAAAGGGCTGTTCATTTCACCTCTCCCAGAGAGTCTGACGGCTAGATGAGATCAGTGAAACGCCTGCAAGGGTCTGGAAGACAGTATTCTTCGACATTACCCCTTCCACCCTAGCCCCCTCTCTCTGGGGAGTTTTCTGGAGCTGAGCCCCACGCCCCTCTGAGTACCAGGCTGAAGAGTTGGGCCACCTTCTGAAGTTGCCTCCTCGTGGGTGTCAAACATGGTTTTCCTTGGGAGACTAAGAAACGGCCTGAGGTCCTAGGCCACTGGACGGAACTGGGATGAGCTGAGGAGCCCGGCAGAGGCTCACCCTGCTGGGGACGGAGAAACTGGGGAAAGAGAGCCGCCCTGCAAACGTGAGGGGAGAAGAAACAGCCAGCAGGGTGAGTCGGAACACGACGCATCACATAGTGTCCCTACACAGGAGCGCACTCCAAGGAAGCCAGACAAACGCGACAGGCACATAGAGGTGCTCCGATCAGCATCCGTCCGAGAGTGAAAAGCTGGGAGCCAAAATGCCAGACACCGAGGGATTACTAACCACATGTGATGCATCAACGGTTCTAAACAAGAGGGTTGGGTTCAATGATACGCTAAAACCATGTGCAGGTTTAAGACTCTATCATCCTATTAATTCACTCACAAATATGGAACAAGAGCTGAGTGCACGCCAGGACTACGTGGATGAAATGACAACATAAAGTATAAAGAAATAAGCAGCCAGTGAAAAACTGCATCCACCGGGCCCCAGCAATTCCACTCCCAGGTATATACACAACAGAAACACGGGCATGCGTGCCAAAAAGGACACGAACAAAAACGTTCACAGCAGTACAGGTCAAGAATCCATAAATCTACTACAATTCAAGGTGCTGTTCCTGATGATCAAGCTTCTGAACTTCTCCGGGTGAGACCAGGCCAGCCCGCAGTCGCGGCCGGCCAGCCCGGGCGCCCTCAGAGGGAAGGAAGTGGTTCTGCTCACTCCACATACCAGGCCTTCTTTTCCAAATCCCTGCTTTTGCTTTTATTTTAAAACTGACAACAGTCAGCAGTTGACAACAGCCTCCCTCTCTGTCTCTCATATACAATTAAGCTTCTGTGTAGGAAACTATGTTCCACAGGGTTTTGTTCTTGTTTTGAGGGGCAGTGGCGACAATGGAATAAAATGAAAGAAGCATCGACAACATATATAAGTTTCATGAATATAATGTGGAGTAAAAGAAGCCAAATTGAAAAGAATGCGTACTGTGTGACTCCACGGATACAAAGTTCCAAAACAGGTGTTGGAAGTGAGAATAAGACTTCCCTCTGGAAAGCAGGGAAATGGTAATGACTTCAAGAGATACAAGGCGGGTAGGGAGGACCTGGAATTTTCTATTTAACCTGGGTGATAGTTACATGGGTATGTTTGTTTAATGGCAGTTAATCAGATATATACTTGTGATTAGTACACTTTAATGTGTGTCTGTGTGTATATGTAATAATTCAATTAAAATTTTTTCCTTAAAAAGCTCAATCAGGTACTAATTGGAAACATGGAAACTAAAAGTAATTACAATGTGTTGCCATCTTCTGATTGAAGGGGCAGAGGCTAAAGACAGACACAGACACACACACACCGTTCCTATCGACGGACTTTTTTTCTGTGGTCGTCACCTTGCTCTCCTGCACTGTCATCTCTCTCTAGACTGGATCCTCTGAATGTTAAAATGTCCCATTATTTCCCATCTGGCAGAAGAACCAAACCTGCCGTAAGGCCACATTCCTCTGAGCTACCTCCCGCCTTTGGTCGCAGTCCTTGGTGGAGTGTGTACCCACCGTCACCTCTGCAGCCCCAGCGTCTTCTCCAGCTATTATAGTTGCTCTGTGTTTTCCAACCCATGACAGGCACTCTTAGCAAGTCACTGGTGACCTTCCGCCAGATAATCACTTACCCATCCTCATCTTGGCCTCTCAATGGTACATGACACAGTTGGCCACTTCCTCCTTGAAAGGTTTTTCTTTTCTGCACCCCTGACTCTTCCTACCACCCTGGCTTCTCTTTCTCTTTCTTTGCTGACATCTCTGCCTCTGCCCAGCCTCTCTCTAGACGGTGGAGTGCCCCAGGGCTTGTCGAAGGTCTTCACTCTTTTCTGTCTTGACAGTTTCCTTAGGGGAGCTCATCAGCCCCACGGCTTGAAATTCCATCCACCACCCCTGCACTGACGCCCCAGATGTTTATCTCCAATCCCCCAGTAATCCTCTGGGTTTGGATGTCTTACGGGAGTCTCAAAATTATCTTGCCACAATTTTAAAAAATGTCTGTGTTCGTGGTTTGAGGTTACTTTTTTTTTTTTAATCCTCACCCAAGGATTTGGTTTTTTAAAATTAATTTTAGAGAGAAATGGAGGGAGACAGACAGACAGACAGACAGACAGAGACGGAGAGAGAAAACCATCAACGTGAGAGAAACACTGATCGGCCGCCTCCTGTACACGCCCTGACGGTGGATCAAACCTGCAACTTCGGCGTATCAGACGATGCTTTAACCAACTGAGCTACCCGGCTAGGACACAAATTCTTGATTTCCCTCCAAAATGGGCCATTTCCTACCCAGCTCCTTCACATCTTGCAACGTGCAGGGCTAGCCTAACGACCTAGTCATTTAGATGCCGACTAAGCAGAGTCCTCCTTCATAACCGCTTTCTCTCTCATCAGCAAACCCTGTTAGCTCCATCTTCAAGGATACCCAGAATCCCTCTCTTACCAACGGGCTAGTCCAAGCCACCGCTCTCTCTCACCTGGACGACCACACAAGCCTCCCACCGCGCCTTCCGTCTCCCACTCTTGAGCCTCTGTGATGTATTCTCCACGTGGCAGGCAGAATAGACTTTTTAAAAATATAAATCAGCCCTGACTAGGACGGCTCAGCGGGTCGGGCACCATCCCACAAACCGAAAGATCCTCAGTTGGATTCCCAGTCAGGGCACATGCCGGGGTTGCGGGCCAGGTCCCCATCTGGGGGCGTGCGAGAGGCAACCAATTGATGTTTCTCTCCCACATCAATGTTTCTCTCCCTCTCTTTCACCTTCCCTTCCCCTCGCTCTAAAAAGATAAGCAAATAAAACCTTTTAAATATACATAATGCAAAAGGCAAACTTAGTTCACAGGCCAGAGGTTACACCATGACCCGGCCCCGGGTTACCTCTGTCACCCTCCTCATTCCCTCTGCCCCGGCCACAGCTCGGGTGCCTTCCGCCCCTCACACTCGCCCCACCCTCACGCCCAGACTTCTCCATGACTCGGTCACTTACTCTGCTCCAGAGCCACCTCCTCCCTGGAGGGCCTTCCCCACACGCCCTGTGCATCCTTCCTCCCACACCCCGGCCTCGGTGCTTTCCTCTGTGACAACTCGCTCTTGCCCCCGCTTTGTCACATTTGTTTACTGCTTTCTGTGCTGTCTCTTCCAATAGACAGCCAGCTCCGGGGGGCAAAAGGCGTGCGCCCGCCACTGGAGGGGACGGGGAGGAGAGGTAGACACCAGCTGGGGAGTGGAAGACCCCATGTGAGAGACGAATAAACCTCTCGTGATGATGGACCCTGAATACTCGAGGCCATGAAATGCCAGCACTGTCATCGAGACGAGGAGTAACGGTTGTTAAAGAAAACGAACATAAAATCAGCAAATCTAACCAACACGATATAAAACATACCCTTTTCCTGTTTGGGGCTGTTTGCGAACATGGGAGGGTCAGGCACCTGGGGCCGGCAGGGGCCGGGGGCAGAGTTCCAGGACAACGGGCTGCCCCTCACACTGCCATCGCAGCTCCCAAGCCTCACGAGCCAGTGGTCCGATAAGGAAGAGCTGGTGGAGCCTGCGAAGGAAGCACAGAGAGAGAAGGGTGGGCCCGCTCCGCCTTTCTGGGGTCCCCTGGGGGGGCTTCTCATGGCCAGATTCCCACCCCAAGCCCTGGAACTACAGATCCTGCATACTCAGAAGGTTAGGGCCAGGGGAGAAACCTGCCACTGACGAGCTACGTGACCGTGCTGAAAATTTAGGGACAGGCGTTCGGGCACAGCAAGGGACGTTGATGAGCAATGGAATGCTTTTCACGAAATTGCTTGTCACCAACTCCGGTTTTCTAAATATGGTGTGTTTTCCACTCTTTCTACATCTGTCTTCCATAAAAGGAAGGCAGACTTGGCGTCAGGGTTGATTTCTAGATCTTTCGGGGTGCGTCTTAGCTTTATTTGGCCATTCTCAAACCATTTTTGGAGAGAAAACCTGAGTAATTAAAAAAAAAAAAAAGTCCTTTCATCCCAAAGGTAAGGATGGCTGGTTTGCAGGACGAACTAAGTTGCATAAAACAGTCAACTTTGATCCTTTTTTCCCTCCAGAGTTCCAAGCAAGTTTGAGGTTAGGGTTAGCGAATAAACGTATTGCCGGGCAATAAATATACTTAAGCAGTTACGTTTCCCATTAAGACCCTACAGCCTTCATAACAGCCCCACCTTTCTAATAGGACTCATGCAGGTTGACATTGTATAAGGATAATTAAAATCTGGCTTGACACGAGAGAGACGGGGAATATGAAATCCCATCCCGTCAAGTCACCTACCTTGGGTATCAAACATTATTCCTTTCCCCTTCCTTAGATTTCAGTATACAGCTCTTCCACCTCCTTACAAACCCCCGGAATTCCAGCTTGTCTGTTCACATCTCTAGAGCAGCAACCATAGCTTCCTCTTTCAGGTCCTTGCCTACCTCTTCTGACCCTTGGTGTTCAACTAAGCATCTTCCCAGTTCTTAAAGTGACTTCCCAATTCTCCCTTTCCGGTCACGAGCAGCAGCACCTACCTCTCATGGAGCTGCTGGCTGACCAGGAAGGGATGCTGTTCCGTTTCTGATAGAACAGGATGTAAGCCCCGCGGGTAATGACCTCATCCTCCAGAAGTGATTCCACTGTGCTGTCGTCATAACTGTACCACTGCCCGTCCAGCGAGTTCCGGCAATAGGCTGCAGGTGCGAACCCCAAGTTCCATTACTGGAGCCCCCCAAAAGCAGAAAGACATACCCAACTGTCATAGTTCAGAAACGGACACGTTTGGAACGGAATGAGAAAGGGGAGTCCATTTTTGGCCAGAAACGAATTTTGTGGAACCAAAATCAATCAGTTACACTCCCGGGTCCCAGATGCTTTACTGATAAAGGGAGCCGCTACTTTAAACGGAGTCCTTGTGTTGCAGCCCCGGCTCAAGCAAAATCTCCAATAAAAGAGAGCCCCAAATTACTTAGCCAGACGATGACGTCCGCATTCACCCCATTCCTTCTGAGAAGTTTCACCACACACATCTAATTCAGTGTGCAACGGAAATAGGCAGTGGAATTACCGTGTACGCCTTTCCTCCCCAAGAACTGAAGTCACGCATGAAAAAAGAATGCTCATAAATATGATTCTGACCACCTTCCAAACAATTAAAACAAAATATTGTTCTCCTTCCCTCCACACCTCGGGGAATGGTGGTACCTTGACCCACTAATCTGGAGTCAGCCACCTTTTTCCATAACGGACCAGAGAGGAACTATTTTCGGCTTTGCAGCTCACATACGGCACGCGGGGTCTCTGTCATATATCCCTTGTTCTTCTTTTTCACCACTTTAAAAACGCAAAAGCTACTTTTACCTCACGAGCAACACAAAGACGGGGGCCGGACTGAGTGCGTTCATGTATGTGTGTGTGTATACGCGCCAGCTGGGCGCCTCGGAGCTCACCTCTGCTCTCCTCTTCCCTTCCACCCCGCGCCCAGTCCCAAGGCCGGTTTCACTGATTCCCCTTCCAAAATGTGTCTTGAAAACCCTGATGATCATCGCCCAAGCCCCACCTGAGCCTCAGAAACATCCTCCTAACTGGAATTACAACTTCCACTCCTGCTCCCTCCTACCCACTCGCGATAGAGCAGAGCTACTACCTCAGTTTCTGATCAGAATTACACCTTCGGTCCTCTGCCTGAAACCTTCTAATGGCTTCGCACCACTTTTTAGAAAAAACACAAACTCTTGTCCATGGCTCTCGGTGCCTTCTGATCCGGCCCATCTGATCTTACTTACCCCTGAATCACTGCACTTCAGCCATGACAGGCTTCTGTCAGTTCTCAGACACACCGGAACTCTGCCCCGGGGCCTTTGCACATGCCGGCAGCTCTGCCCGTAATGGTCTTCCTCCCATTACTCACAGAACTAGTTCCAACTCATCCTTCAGCTATTGACCTAAAGGTGACATCCTCAGAGGGGTCTTTTCGCAATCCCAGGCACAATGAATCAGTCTGTCGCTTTTTCATAACGCCAGGTAGTGGAAGTGCTAAAGGGGCAAGCCCCCTTTTCCTGTCTGCGTCTGAAGTCAGACGGAAGTCCCAGGAAGTCAGGACTCGTATCCGTCTTGTTCATCACGAGAGCTCCAGCACAGGGTTTGGCACAGAAGGAGCACTTAATAAATATTTGTCCAAAGAATAAATGAGTGATGATCATGGATTTCTATGCAGGCCAGCGTCTTCCATTAGTACACTACAACAGGGCACTTACTGAGAAAAGTATTACAGCGTTCTTAAAAATTGAAACAATTTGTATTATTCTAGGGCAGACTACGGTATGTGATGAAGAACAATTGAAAAAGTCACCCCACTCTTTGTTTCTGTCTTTCCATTTGTCTGCTCCTCCCAAGTTCCTCTAAAAGGTATCAATTAACTGCAGCCCACAGAAAGAAAAAAATCTGACAAGAAAGAAAGAGTCCTTGTATCGACTCACAGATGAGGATAAATGTCACTCTCTCAGCTCTAACAATTATCCTCCTATACTTGATATGGTCAAAAATTCGGGCCATCACTATGTTTATATTCCAACCACCAAGCTCACTCGACTTTGTGGCCTGGCCCAAGCCCCGTGCCCTGTGACAGATGCCTGGTGTGCAGCAGGTGATGGCTCAGCTCACGTCAGTGCCTGAGTGGGCGGGGCATTCCAGGAGTGCCTCTTTTCAGGGCATCCTGAGACCCAGGCCACAGCCACGACACGTGGCCACGGCAGCCACCAGCCAAGAGGCAAAGCTCACCTGTGTAATGCCCACCTTGCAGACTGCCGTGGTGGTTGCAGACGGCATACAAGTCGTACAGGAAGTCCAGCGGGTAGCTGGTGGGCAGGCAGGCTGGCTGTTTCCAGGAAGGGCAGGGGCCGGGCGCGGGCTTGGTCCCAGCACTTCTCTGGGCCACGTGAGGAGCCATGTTGAGGCCGCAGAGGGGAAACTTCACCAGCGTGGAGAGCTTGTTTCTTCTCTCACCCACTTGACAGAACCTTTTGAGGTGGATGATGAGGATGTCGGGCAGCGTCCACAGACTCAGCTTCACCATGCCCTGCTGGAGGGCTTTGCAGTGGGGACACTTCCACGCATCGTCCTGGGCCAGCTGCAAAGGAAGCCACCAGGACTGTGAGGCCCCCATGGCACCGGGCTAACCCACCTAAAGGCACCAGGCCCCCCTCCCGGCCGGGGAGTAGACCCCCAGGGCAGGACCTGCTCCTCCTTGGTGTAGAACTGGAAACATTCGTCCAAGGTACAGCTGTGCTGCTGGTGCGCCTGCTGCTGCCACCACACGCTGTCGGCATCCTGGACCCGCTCCTCCTGGAGGTTCCCAAACAGGCTGTGGAGGGAACACCGATGGCATTCAGGCTTCTCACCTCCAACGGGGGTCTCTCCTAAGTCCCTGCTCACAGCCGACAGGGTGGAAGGCACCCACCAGGTGGGGTGAAGCTGCCGGGACCTCCTGCCTACCTGCTCTGACTCAGCACTCACTCCCCTTCACCAGAATTCTCTGTCTGCCCACCTGCCCCACGAAGGCCCAAGTCCTTGGCTTATTTGTCTGTTTCCTCATCCTATCGCAGGGCCTATCACCTCGTAGGAGAGTAATAAATAGTTGCTGGGCCCTGGCCGGGAGGCTCACTTGGTTGGAGCGCCGTCCTGTATACCCGAAGGTTGCAAGTTCGATTCCCGGTCGGGGTGTGTATGGAAGGCAATCAGTTGATGTTTCTCTCTCACACTGATGTTTCTCTCTCTCTCTCTCTCTCTCTCTTTCTCTAAAGCCAATAAAAACATATCCTCAAGTGAGGATAAAAAAAACATACTTGCTGAACTGAACAGTGTCCTTTTTCAAAGTAGGGCCAATGCACTTGGTATTATAGACGCAGCTGCATTTAGTGATTAAGAGCATGGCCTGCACCAGGATGACATGAGTTCAAATCCCGTCTGTGTCATGCAGGAGCTCTGTGATGCTGAGCACCTTTTAACCTCTCCGTGCTTCAGCTTCCGTACTTGAAGGGGTAGACTATGGCAGCACCCGCCTCACGGAATGTAATAAAGATGAAATAAATGGCAAATACATAAAGTGCTCAGTGTGATGACCGGCACAGGGTGAGTGTCACGTGGCAGGTTCCTGCGACTACTGTTAACACAACTAACACCCCCCACTGCTGTCGTTATTGCTGTTACAGGCATATCTTGTTTTATTGTGCTTCACAGATGTGCTTTTCTACAAATTGAAGGCAAGACCCTCCACCAGCAAAAAGATTACAACTCACTTTATTGCGATACTGGTTTTACTGCGGTCGTCTGGCACTGAACCCCCAATACCTTCGAGGGATTCCTGTACTATCATTGTTGTTTACATACAACAATTGCCATTCAGGTTTCTCAGAGGTGTGGACCACATAGCCTCAAGGAGATGTGCACACTGCCTGACAGCCGCTGGGGGGGAACTGGGCACAGGAAGATTTCTCCGCACAGGCAGGCCAGGTCTCTCCCTGTTGGAGCCAAATTCTATCAAACTCACCGCTCCTTGACACAGCTCTCCCACTCGACAGCCAGTTTGACGTGTGGGGGTCCTCCTGGCTTCCTGGGGTGCAAAGCCCTGAGGAGAGAATAAGGAGCCCATCAGAAAGCATGGGGCCTCCCCCCGACATCTGGGGGTGGAGGGTCCAATGGTCTGCCTCTACCTCCAGGGCTGATGATCCAAAGAGAAATGCCCAACACCGAGTGTAAACTGAGGTCAGGTCTCTGGGGAGCTGGCATCTGCTGAAGGTTTAGTCCCAATCTACTCCCAGGCAAGCTCTACTCACTCCCTTGGGGGCCTGCGAGCTCTGAGGATCTGGGTTGGACACAGGCCAACTCTCCCACTGCACCCCAGAACTTTCTCAGTGTGTAGAGGGAAGTTCCACTCGAATGTCCGATACAAGTCCCCAGTTCTGACGACGCCTAAAATGAGCTAACTTTCCTCCACCACGATATGGAAGGAACACCCTCTGGTCCACTTCCACAACCTAAAAGGTCTTCTCTCAAACTCTCCATGTGAATCGGCCTATCGCTCTTCCCACCTACTCGGGCTCAGCTCATTTCAGAAAAGGGAAGTCAAGAAGAGCGTGGAGGACGTGAGGCTTTGTCCCCAAATCAACAAGACACGTGCAAGTGCTGCGGAAGTCTGCACCTACGGGTGCTCAGAGAACATTGTAAGACAAAAAGTGGGGGGGTCACATGAGTGAGTCTCTGACACCAGGAGGATTCAAAAACAGGGTTTGAGCTCATGGAAGGTACGAAACCCCGTGGCTGAACACTGCCAGGTGTGGGGGGTGGGGGGGCTGCGACACCATCCTGAGGAACAAGAGCCAGTAGGGAGCGAGGGGCATGGTGTACCTGGGAGAAGCCCTCCCAGTTTATCGTCCCAGATGAATAATGACCGCCCTTCCTCGCCTTTCTGTGGAACCAGGGGACTAAGCCACAGGCATGAGATTGTCTCCCTCTTCATCTGCCTCACTCCCCCCAAAGAGAAGCAGCAGCCCCTTACCTGGGACTGCGGGGAGGTGATCAGCTCACCCCTCCTGCTCACTCCTCCCTACGGCCTACAGCTGCCATCTCTCAACCACGCACTGAGCTCCCTGGAGGCAGCTCCGTCCCTGCAGGCGGAAGGTTGGCAGCTTGGGGCCTACGTTCAATTCAGAGGAGACACCAAGGGGACCCCGTTTGCCACCCTAGATCTAAGCCTCCTTTAGGACCCTCAAATTCTCCATTTCCACAGCTGGGAAGATCTGCCTTGCTGGGGGTACAGGTAGTTAATTCTGGGGAAGCTAGTCCAAAGCTCTTAAAGGACTCAGGTCTAAGCCATACCCTTTAACCAGTAAGGGATCACCTCAGAAAGTTAACGTGTTGACCTCTTTCTGCCTCAATCCTCGTCTCCTTTTCAACTGGAGTCTCAGCTAAAAGGTGGAAAAGGAGGATTGGTACCTTCAGGTTTTAACTCGGTTATACAAAACCCCACAGGCCACAAAAAGGGACGAAGCGTGTGGGTGACCTGAAGTCCGTGTCCCACTCAAACAGGACCCAGGGCATTATTTGACTCTGTGGCACAGTGCGATTCCAAGCAGCCCCGGGACATGCCCGCCACCGTGAAGGAGCTGAGAGTCTAACGGAAGAGACGCACAAAGCGATGGCTGTGACGTGCTCAGGGCGCTGAGGGGACTCGGCGGAAGTGCTCCCAGGTTGCCCTGGAGGCCAGAGAAGCCTCCCCGCAGAGGGGGCGCGCGAGTCGTCCAGGTGCACAGTGAGTGGTGAGCAGAGAGGGTCAGAGGGTGGTGCAGGCAGAGGGCTAGGGGGCGGGGAGCCAAGGGAGGGCGTGTGCTGGAATGCAGAGCAGAGGCGGGGGAGGGGCGGGCCACACCGTGAGAGGGTGGGCCCAGACCTGGGAGGGAGGGAAGGCTTTGCATGCCAACCTGAGGGCCGACAAAGGGTTTGAAATGGACAGATACAGAAGCAGATGGGTAAGAGGGGAGGGAGGTCAGAGCAGGGGTTCCTGGGCATCCAGCTAAGAGGCGACAAGGGCCTGAATTCAGGAAATGGTCGTAAAAGTAGAGAGGAAGACACAGATCTGAGGAGTCCCCCGGATCTGGAAGAAGAAGACTTGACGGTGGATTAAATGTGAGGAGAAAGCAAGAAAGGGGAAGGAGTCAAGGATAAGTCCCCAGTCACCAGCTTGGGTCACTGAGTAGATAGATGATGGTCGTCATTAGTCACAGAAGGCAGGGAGAGGAAAGCCTTACCCAGGAAGAGCTCGGACTGGCAAACATTTAGGTTTCAGGTCCGTAAGGCCTTTAAGTGAGCCAGGTGGGTCTGTATCTCGGACAAAAATCTAGGCTGGAGGTAAAGCGCCGAGAGACCCGGCCCTCAAGGCAGTAGGTAGAACCAAGGCAAGGTAATTTGGGGGCGGCACATGGAGGGGGCGTGGGGGGGTGGGGGTGGGGCGCTGAGGCCCCACCATATTTGAGGACCCCGGAGCCGGAGAGAAACACTTCAAGGACACAATGACACTTCTAGGAGATAAACAAAACATGGTATATCTATACAATGAAACATTATTCCGCCTTATAAAGAAAAGAAGTCCTGCACCTGCTGCAATATGGATGAACCTTGAAGGCATTACAACTAGGTGCAATAGAAGGACAAACACTGTATGGTTCCCCTTATCGGAGGTACAGGGAGTAGTGGAATCGCAGAGGCAGGAAGCAGAGCGGTGGTGGGGGTGGAGGGCGGCGACGGGGAGTTACTGAGTAACGAGGGCAGTTTCAGTTTAGGGAGACGAGAAAAGCTAGGAAGATGAATAGTGGTGATGTTTGCACAACAGCGGAAATGTACTTAATTAACACTACTGAACCATCCACTTCAAAGCGGTTACGATGGTAAATTATATGTTTTGTGTATTTTGCCACAATTTTAAGAAAAGAAAGACATGTTTAGGAGAACAAGGAGGTGCTGGGGTTACGGAGGGAGCGTTGCCCGAGCGAGGTGGGGGAGGGGTGGGGTAGAGGGAGGGCCAGAGAGCAGTGACTGGCTGTGGGAGGAAGGTGTGACCAGGTGCGCTGGAGTGGCAGGGGCCGGCTCCCTGGAGCGTGGCTAGCTCGCGGTGCAAGCACTTCCCAAACTACCTACAGTGAGAGACCCGTTCCTTGGTTTGTTTCCAAACCAGTGCAGACTAATACTTTTGTAAAATATAATAAAAAGTAACGGGGTGGAGGAGATATACAAAATATAGGTTCAATTTTTTAAAAAAATTATTGTATTCATATTTTAAATTGCTCTATGATATTGCTGTAATGGTGTAAAATGCTTCCTCTTGAGTCCATGTCACAGAATCAGCTGGTGGTCCGTGGAACACACCCTGAGCGGCTGCTTCCTTCTTCAAGGTGCAGCTCGGTGGCAGGGGTGGGGGGTCCTTCTCAGAGCCTCTGCCCCACCCCCGGGCTTGCTCTTCTGGTCAGACCCACGCAGACCCTGGTCGACACTTCTCCTGCCTCCCTAACTCTGTGTGGCAGCTACCAGCCAAGGAGGGTGCAGACGGGACGCAGGGCACAGAACTTTCTGGCTTACCCTCACCCTGGTCGCTGGCCCCTTTATAAAACGAGGGGCCCTTCCCTATCACGGTCCGACACCAACGTTTTGTTTTTCCCAGACCACCAAGGAACGAGTGCAGTTCCGACACTGTCTACCTGGGGACGGTATCAGGTCCCACAGGGTCAGGGCTCAGGCCTGTAAGACGCTCAGCATCGCCCCCAACCTCCGACGCCAACAGCAAGTCCAAGCTGTCACCTGTGCTTCTGACCAACCCAATAAAACATTGGGGGGGCCCAAGGATCCCCTCCTTGGTTTCAATTCATTTGCTTAGGGCAGCTTACAGAACACAGAGAAACTGTACTAACTAGTTTACCAGTCTATTGTAACTCAGAAACAGGCAGATGGAAGCAACGCATAGTGCGAGGCACCTGGGAGGGGGTGGGGGCCCCCATAGCCCCTCCAGACTCCCCTCTCCCAGCACCTGCACGTGCTCATCAGTCGAGAAGCTTCCCCAGTAACGTCCTTTCAGGTTCTTAGGGAGGCTTCATTACGTTGTCATGACTGATTAAATCATTAGCCATTGGGGACAGATGCAACCTCTAGTCCCTCTCCCCCGCTCCGAGGTCAGGACGGTAGGGCTGAAAGTTCCCAATCTCTAATCACATGGTTGGTTCTCCTGGCAACCAGCCCCCATCCTTAGGTGCTTTCCAAAAGTCACCTCATTAACACAAACTTGGGTGTGGTTGAAAGGGGTTTATTATGAATAATAACAAGACATCTTTAATGCTTTTATCATTTAGGAAATTCCAAGGGTTTCAGGAGCTCGGTGCCAGAACTGGGAACCCCAAATACATATTTCTTATTATAAACCAAAATATCACACCTACACCATGGACTCTGTCAGCTTTGGTTGACCAAGCCAGGGTGCCGGGCTGCCTGCGGCCTGCCCGGCCGGGCCGCACCTGGGGGGCCATGGTGCAGGCCTGTCTGCACAGTCAGGGAGTCAGAACCACTGGAGACACGGCCACACCGGTTCAGTCCTCAGCCACGGGTCATGTCCTTCCACAGTTTGGGGTCAATGGTTCAGTGGTAGAATTCTCCCTTGCCCTACAGGATTCGGGTTGAATTCAGTCACGTGACTAACGGAATGAATTTGGGTTTTTCCAGTCAGATCTGGGTTCAAATTCAGCTTCGGCCATTAACTGGCTGTGTGAGTGTGAGCAACTTAACTGATCTCTGGGAACCCTATTGTCTCCTCATCTTCGAAGTGGCCTTTGGAGTAGGTCTCTAGGCATAAGGGCTGCAAGCATGGGATGTGTATAGGGACCTAACCCGGTGACAGGCACTAGAGAGGGAAGTGACCAAGCATAGCTGAGATGGTCATCGCCTTCACTGATACACAGCCTCAAAGGCGCATAGTCAAATAAGATCACATTCATGCTCTTGCCAAATCTGGAATACCACCTTACCTGTCAACTGCCCAGTGACAGAGGGGCCTGCTGTCCTGTGGGGACAAGTAGCTGCAGGCCAGGGATTGCCCCACAACCCGGATGGAGAACAGCGACCCTGGGTTCTGCCAAGACAAGCACAGAGGAGGCAGGTCACCGTGCATGCTCGTTTAAATTACACTCTTACACGCAAACAAATTACTCAAAAAATGTAACTCTTTTTCTTTTGAGTCTATTTTGAATATTCCCTTAATGATTAGTATTCAAAGCCTGGAGATGGGAAGGCTTCGTCTGATTTTGCAGATACACACTGTATCTGTTAACAGGGCGATCTAACGTTGCTAACACATTAAGTTTTCTGAAAGGATAAACAGGCTGTTTTTAAATGACTCGTGCTTAATTGGCACAGAAGCTGGCACGGCCATTGGAAAAACAAATCAGTTATGTTAATGAGCTATTAATAGGTACTTTAACTTACTTTAAGATGATTATCATCACCGAATTACCAAAATGAGCCAATAATCTAAACGCAAATTAGTGTATATTTTACATACCAAATGCTAAGTAAACACTTCAAAATAAGCCATATAAAGAGATACTAACTATGGGTTTAAAAAATATTTTTTTTAACCCTCACCCGAGGATACGGTTTTATTTTTGTTTTTTGTTTTTATTGATTTTAGAGAGGGAGAAACACCCATGTGAGAAACATCGATCAGTTGCCTCCTGTATGCACCCTTACTGGGGACCGAACCCACAACCCAGGGATGTGCCCTGATCAGGGCTCAAACCTACAACTTGTTGGTGTACAGGACAATGTTCCAACCAACTGAGCCACCTGGCCAGGGCGTAAACCTCCTTTTTTATAATTCATGCAAATTAAGGCTGTCTGGAAAACTGGTCATTTTTCTAAGAGACACTTTCCTGTCCTCCATTCTTGCCCACTGCCTCCAATACACATTCGCTATTTTTATTATCTTCACTTCAATGTTGTGAATTCTGAATGTATTCTTCCCAAATCATTAGCACATTAAGCCAGTATTGACCAGATTTCTAAAAGCATTGTGACTGAACGGGTGGGCTAGCCTGGCTACCTCACGGCCATTTAGAACACAGCGTTCCTGCAGAAAATCACGTCCAGCCACACATTTACCGGCAGATGTCGAAAAGCATCCATAGCTGAGTGGGAGGCTGCCTGCATTAGGATTTTGCTGGCACCTTGGATTGCTTGACCGCTTTCCAAACTCAAAATGACTGGAGGGGCACAGAGGCAAAGGTACACGTGCGCCCAGGTGCGGAACGAGGCCCGCTGAGTTCAACGTTCACATGGCAGTGGCTTCACCCACTTTCAAGAATCAGGAACACAGGCTCTGAGGGAAGGCTAAAGCTATTCCTAGGTATTGTGACCTACTTAGAGAGAAGTTCGTGCTTCTAATTTGAGCACTGTGGCGGATCCGCTGGGCAGAACAGAGAGCAAAATCCCTTAGAGATCATGATAGGTTCAAATGGAGGGAAGGTCTTGAACAAGGAGGGGCTTGGTGTAAATCCTAAATTCAATGTACGGCTTTCCCAGAGCACAGAGGAACCTGAATGATAAAGTGTTACCGCTGCCGTGAGTTTGGTGCACCCCCAAGTGAAAAGTTCTTCCTCAGAGAATAGTTGGGAGAAACAAAGTTTCGATGCCGCGGTCCCTAAAAATGTCAACACCTGCGCCAGGCGGCCATCGGAAATGTTTCCGATATTACAGGGGCTAAAGGAAATGGGTTTAGAAGATGCTGTTTTTACTTGAAAACTACCAACCTGAGAATAAATTAGTGAGCAAGGCAAAAAGGTGTTTTCCCTTGAGTTTCTATCTCAGTTTTTTTTTTCCAAAAACTGGACAAAATTACTTTAATATCCAGGTTTTCCTATTTGGACATCGACATCAATTTTCATTTTCCACAGAAATTGTATCTGAAGTCCCTTGAATGTTGTGATCCAAACATAAATGTCACAATTTATTACAATGAGCTATCTTTTAGGAAGACCTATGGTAAGCCATAAATATACAAAATTCAGAAGAAAAATGTAAATCCCACTCTTTATTCCAATGGTGTTTTTGTAAGATTTAATGAGAAAAAAGCACTGCCCATGAACGATCTTTTGTAATGCCATAGAGAGTAAAACACTACCGGTTACCCACTGGTTATTTCCTTGCACATAAATTAAAATTGATTTATTCTTTATATTTTTTAAATATTTTATTTATTTATTTTTAGAAAGAGGAAAGCAGGGAGAAAGAGGAGAGGAACATTAACGCATGGTTGCCTCTCAAGTGCCCCCTACTGGGGACCTGGCCTGCAACCCAGGCATGTGCCCTGACTGGGAATTGAACCAGCGATTCTTTGGTTCGCAGGCCGGTGCTCAATCCACTGGGCCACACCGGCCAGGGCTAACATTGTTTCATACAACAATGTGAGTATGCATTAAGGGAAAATTCTTACCTCTCATGAGCTACTCCTAGCTTTCTACCCTATCTCCACCACCCCAACACACACACACACACACACACACACACACACACGTACACACACGCACTGACCTGCTGTCCCAGGGCCTCACTCTTCATGAGATAGCGGACCTTACCGAGGATGCACTGCTGGAGCTGGGCCCAGGAAATGGTTCTGTCTTCCCTTACCAGGAAGGGTGGCCCGAACCTGACAACCCAAAGACATCAGGTTATTTCAGCAAAGGAAAAACCAACACCACCTGACAGTTGTGAGCCTAGGCTCTACTCAAAGGCGCCTCTCCACTGGATGAGTTAAACGCCAAGTGCAACACAAAATTGCCAAGAACTCTGTTGCAAATGGAGACACTGGGGTGTGAACAGAGACCCAGAGATGCAAAGCCATGGAGAGACACTGCAACATAAAACAGACGGTCCAGGTGATCAGTGGCTGGGAAACTCTTTCCCCCACAGGGAAGAGGAGAGGGTGAGGACACCAGAGCCAGGGGACAGCAAGGGGGAGATAAAGCCAGGCGGAACCCAGCCCAGCTGGTACTGCTGGTTATATGCATCGGATTTATTCTCCTAACTGGCAATGCTTTTCGTGTCCCAATCTGATGAACGTACAGTGGTGAGCTTCTAACGCTGAGGACGCCAGATGTGGCTGTGGCCAGCAGTTCTAGCTCAGCCCTGGGTAACTCTAGACACATCACCGACCCCTGATTGCTCAATGGGCTAAAACAGCACAGATCTGAGGCAGTGTGTCTGGACGGGCAAGGGCACTGCGTTGTCCACAGCTGTATGGACAGAGCGGTTTATTTACCTTATCCTCTATTATTAATTAGGCATTCAGGCTGCTTCCAATTTTTTATTTACACAATGCGTGCTTATAACAAGAACTATATAAATTCTTATATAATACGCCTTTGGGTGCACATGACTAATCGTTTCTTTGGGATAAAGTTCCAGAAGTAGAGATGTGTGAGCAAAAGCTGTTTTTCCCCCAGCTGCCTCCAGAGAAGTCGCGGCCCTTTACCGATGAGGCACAGGCCCACTCCCTCGGAACTCGCCCAGAATGGGTATTACCAGTTTCTAAAAGTCCTTTCACAATCTGAAAAGTTAAGAATGGCAACTTGCTATGGCAATCAGAATTTCTTCTGCTAGCATATGAAGCTGAATACTCTAACTTAAGTTTGTGTGTCTTCTGCGAGCCAATATTAATCTCTGAGGCTCATTTTACTAAGAGTATTGTCCTCACTCATTTGAGAGCTGGGTTTTACATGATGGAGATGAATCCTTTATCTGTCACATGAGGAAAATATTCTTCCCCTTTGTGCTTTGCTTTTCAAATTTGCCTTTAGTTTAAAATTGTTATCCTGTTCCTTTCTAGCCCCTGACTTAAGTGTTAAAATAGCCCCCACTCAAAGATGTAAGTATGCCTCTACATCACCTTCAGGGTATTTTACGGTTTCCCTCACTACAACTTCCCTCTCCAATCACCTGGAATGTGTGCATGTGAATTTATGGCGGAAGTAAAAACGTAATTACATAAACTTAAAAAATAAATCAATTAGCCCAGTCTTATATATTGAATAATTCACTCGCTATCTAGTAAAATGGAATATAACATTTTTATCATGTAATACTTAAATATACTTTGGTCCATTCTGTCCCATTGATTTAAGTGTCTATTCTTCTGCCTACAACACAACATTTTAATAATTAAGAACTCATTCTGTTTTAATAGAGCAGCCCCTATTCTTCCTCCCCCCCACTGCCCCCCAATATTTTCCTGTCTATTCTTGCAAGTTTATTACTCTAGATAAATTTTACAAACATTTTTACCAAACTAAAAATTTTTTACTGGAGTTATATCTTTTAAATATTGTATTTGGACTACATAAGAAAACCATCTCCTTTTGCATATTAGTTATGTAACCAGTCGCTTTCCTGAACCCTTTTGTTAGTTTTAATCACGTTCAAGTTCTTGGTTCTCTGGACCGGCAATGACATCATCTGCAAATAGTGGCAGTTGTGCCTCCCCTTGTAGCCAGTTTCTTTTCCCTTGTCTTACAGCACTGTCCAGGCCTCCGAACACAGTATAAGATAATAATGGTGAGAGGAATGAGAATTGTTCCTGAAATCATTAAGAAGCTTTCAACATTTCATTGTTAAGGACAAGGTTTGCCACCTGCTTAAGGTAGTTATTTCTGATCTTTTGATCAGGAAGTACCCTATCCCCTACTCCTGGCTGATTCACCTAGTGCATGGATGTTTAATTTTATCAAATTAGAATTATTCTAGACAGAATTCCAAGTCCATGTCTATGCATCCCAAACATCACATAAAAAGAAGGATGAAATTAAACATACCTGCTGGCCTGCTGCCCAGACCCCACCAAGTTACAGAAGAGGATTAGCACCTTGTTCTCACTATGGGCAGGCAGGGGTAGTCGCTGACCCTCACGGGCTGCCAGGCGAGGAGAGACGGACAGACCAGGTGGATGAGCTGAAGAGAGAGAACTGCATTTGTATTCTTAAAGGAGCTGCTTTGCTGGGTCAAAACCCTGGCTTCTCTGGGTCCCCTTTCCCTTTCGGCTTCTCTCCGCCACCACTGGGGGACGCTAGAGTGCTTTAGTGGGGGGAGGTACAAGGTTCACGGCCATCTGGCACCTGGCGAACAGAGATGATAACTTCAGTAGGGGATCTGTGCTGTGTTCAGCCAATAATTTAAAGGTGAGGCAGGGATTATAATGAACACTTTTCAAAGCCAATCTGAAAAATACTCCAAAGTTATTTTGGAAGTTTGTCCACCTGATCAGAGAGCCAGCGTAGGAAGCACACAGAGGAGGTACAAATCGTTAGCCTTGAGGAAGGAGGGGAATCGGACTCCCCTCAATTTCCAGTCAGCTCCGAAAATCTGACTTTCAAGGCACAGATGTGTCAGCTGTGATTGGGTTTGAAACGAGGGCTTGTTCACTGAGTTACATCATGTTCGGGGCCGGTCAGTGTCCTGTTCCACATTCCTTGCCCAGCATCTCTCTGTTGACCCAGAAGGGCTGCAGACACCTGGTCCCCACAGCCTGTCACCCAGGCCGGCCAAGGATACGGGGCCGGGGCACAGGGTTCATCCGGGGTAGACGGTAACGCTGGCACGGGGCGCTCTAAAGATGGGCCTTCTCGACTGGCTAACTGGGCCAAAACTGCCCTGCAATGAAAGACTGACAGAAACTGGCCATCTTAGCCAATCTAAAGTTCAGAAGAGGCAAGCATCAAGAGGCGGGACCTTTAACAAATAGTCACTTAATAACCTCTTTGGCCCTCTACTGCTCCAGTGTGTAAAATAATTACTTTTAAGCACAGACCTGGAACCACTGGAGTCTGAACGCACAGATTACCCCGGCACCTGTTCTGACTAGCGACTGTCGAGGAGGGTCTCAGGGCCAGCAGCATCGGTGCTGCCTGGGAACTTGCCACACGTGCGGATTCTCCGGCCCTGCCCGTGGCCGGCTGCATCAGAAACTCTGTGGGTGGGGCTCTGGAATCTGCTTTTAAAAAGCCTCTAGGTGACACTGATATCCACTGAGGCCTTGAAAACCCCTGAATCAGTTGAATACTTTTAAGTAATCAACCATCCACACCACAAATATCAGATAAAATAAGCCCGATAGGTCTAAGTGCTAAATTTTAAGGGTCTTATGCCTTGGTGTCCAATGAGCCCTTTCTCAAACCCTGTAACTCGTAACATTCAAGCACTATTGCACCTGAGAGTGTCTCCTGGCCAGGCGGCGCAGGGGCTTGGAAGGCATACACGTTGTCCTCCTCGGCAATGGTGTTCAGGTCCTCTTCATCGAAGAAGGACCGCTGGAGGCCACTGGGATACAGCTCGACCAAGATCACCTGGAATGAGAAGGATCATCTTCCATCTTGATTGCCCAAACGCAACTCAACAAATGGGAAATCTAAAAGTGAAGGGATTAAGAAGTACAAATTTGCAGTTACAAAATAGTCACAGAGATGCAAGTACATGCGGTCCAGAGAATGGAGTCAATAATATTATCGTGACTATGCGCCATGTCAGAGGGGCCCCCTAGGCTCGCGGGGAACCACCACCTAAGCTGAATAAATGTGTAACCACTGTGCTGCACGCCGGAGACTAATATAATATTGAATGTCAACTGTCATTGAAATTTTAAAAAATTTTTTAAATAATAAAAGTGACTGATAGGCTTAAACCTCTCTTTGAGCCTTTCCTCCCTCCTAGCTAATGAGAAATACCACTCGTTTTTAGCAGTAAAGCACAGCTGGTATAACAATTAGATTGAACAAACATCACAACTGCAACAATAGAATATCAAACTGCCCTAAGGAAGGGTGTGGGAGGGGGAAGCTGAAAATCTGAAGTTTAATACCTAGCTAATGTATCCTGCAAGATGAGCATGAAATAAAATCTTCTTCAGATGAACAAAAAGTGAGAGCATTTACCGCTACCAGGTCTCCTCTGAAAGAACTTCTGAAGAGCTGTGCCAGCTTTCTTACGTTAGGACATGCATGATGGAATGCCGAGTAAGCGGAAGAAGCTGGTTTTGTGGAGGGAAAGAGGGGTGACTGCCTTGAGGGTCCTGGCTGCCCCAGACCCAACTCTGTTGCCTCAAGGGCTGAAGGAATCAACATCTCAGCACACACGAACTATTCAAGACACACGGGCTAAAAACGTCTTGTAAAAGATACATTTCAGGGCTTAAAAAAGCATTGAATCCAGAAGGAAAATTCGAGTTTAAATGATGATCCCCCCCCAAAAAAATGGTAAACACTGGTAAATGTAACGATGCATTGACTATATTAAACCTGTAATAACAACTACATATTACTGCTACGACCAGGGGGAACAGGGAGGAGGGGTTATCCACCTACAATAATATCCAAATCAAAAAGCCATAAAGGAAATTAAAGCGTGCCAAGATCCTTGTGTTGTGTGGGAAAATCAGTATAAGACTTTGCTCGTTACACATGTTGACATCTTGATGACAATCGGTAAGAGCGCAGAAATATAATGTAGGTCCCAGACCCGAAGAGGCAAAATGAAGCAAAATTTCTCAATGCCAAAGAAGCAGTAAAGGAGGGAAAAAGAAACAAAGGAAAAGCAGGGTAAATAGAAGGCATAAAATAAGTCCAAACATGCCCATGATCGCATATAATATAGATGGAATAAAGTGGTCGCTTAAAACCAAATATCAAAATAGAGTTTAAGTTCCCATCACAGCACCCGCTCCTGCACTGAGGAATCCCACGTGGTGTGGGATATGTCTCTCCCAGAACAAACACATCACATCTGTCCAATTCCTGACAGTCCTTTTCCTCTCTTAATTATTCAAACTCTACCTCTCAGGCTTTTGATCTTTAATTACTGACAATTTTCTCCCAAGGCTCTCGCTGACCTAGTCTCTCTCATTCTCTCAACAGGTCTCTGTGCGGCAGTTTTAGTTTACAAAGCAAGATCCACGCATGTTTACCCACCCGAGATCCTCAGACAAATGGCTGTAGAAGTCAAAGGGACAGATTGGGGTGGGGCAGGAAGGAGCCCACAGGGGTGACAGAAAGGCTCAGCGATCGTAGTGGTTTACGTGAATGTGTATGCGTATACAAATTCAACAAATTTTAACCTTAAGGCATGTGCATTTTATGGTATGTGTGTTATTCCTTAACAAAAAAGTTTAAAATAATTTTTAATCTGGAAAAAACCCAAACAAAACAGGAGGTCATCAGGTCATCCACTTTACGATCGAAGAAACAGGGGACCCATTACTCTGTCCAAGGACAGGAAACTAGAAAGTGACGGAAGTATACGGAGAACCCCATTCTGGGCCCTTCCCTTCATGCCACATTGGCTTTCCCCACCATCGCCTCCACCGGTCCTTTCATGGTGGGGTGAGGGGGCGGGTGCCATTATGACTTCTGTCCTCCAAAGTCACAGAGAATCCAGTCTATAGAGCACAGCCAATCCCACTGTCTCCCAAATCTCCCCTCGCATGTCACATATCCTCAGTTTCCTCAGTGGTCCTCATATGTCACGTATTGTCCCTTCAGTATCCTGGCTTATATTCTTGGGAGTAAAATATAGAAGAGTGGCTCAGGCTCTGAAAACAAACCATCTGTGGTCAAATCCTGGCTCAGCCACTCACCAGCTCTGTGACCCTGGACAAGTAACTCACCCTCTCAACACCTCTTCTTTGCTCACTGGCAAATGAGGACAATTGTAATACCTATTGGGTTGTCCAAAAAGTCTGTTTAGCTTTTTCCGTAAAATAAAAGACACATCTTTCATTTTCACCAATAACTTTATTGATTTGGATATTTTGAGTACATCAGCTCTCTCCCACTATTGGCTTCTACTGGGTGGAGGCCGGGGGTGCTGTTGAACTTCCTCCAATGCACAAGACCAGCCCCACAGCAAAGAATTATTTGGTCAAAAGGTCAACAGTACCGAGAAACTTGGCAAACCACTTTGGACATGTTCCATCAGTCACAGCACCTTCTCCATACACTGCGCAAATCTTTCGCATTTCAGTTGCGTTTTTACCTCTCTTGAAATAAGAAAGCATAATATGCCAAAAATGGTGCATGTTTTCTTCCATCTTCGATATTAAAATGGCTGCACAAAAGTTCACCAATTTTGGTAAGTGTTTTAAAAAACACACTGATATGACAGCTGCCACAATACAATCTAACGAAATTGTTCTGAATGAAGCTAAAGGCAACTAAGAACTACTGTAGCCATCGTCTGGGAAAAAACGTAACAGCCTTTTCGGCCCACCCGATACCTCACAGGATGGCTGTAAGAAATGACCATGAATGTGAAGTTCACAGAGCACCCAGCACTTATTAAACACTCCCGAGGGACAGCTATTGTTGGAATTACTGTAACTGCAATCATTACCAGCTTCTCAGAGCACAAAGGCCGTGTCTTTTTCTGGTTATCCCATGTAAACGCCTGGTCATCACAGACACCTGGGGTTACTAAACAAAGAAACTCATGAATCATGTGGGGGTCACCTGGGAACCAGAAATTAGCCTGAACATCCTAGACAGTTGCCTCGGTTAGCATTTCGTCATCCAGCGACCAGGCCCCATGCAATCCCATCGTACCTCATCCACAGGGACGCTGCCTTCCTCGGCCACCATCTTCCTCAGGGCTGCCACTGTGCTGAGGATCGGCACGGCCAGGCCAACCCTCAGGAACCGCTGGCTCTTAGAGGGGAAGACCAAGGTGACACTCAAGAATCTGAAAAACAGGGGAGTCCACATCTGTAAAGGACTGACGTGAACTGCCACCATGGACGCTAGGTCAAGTCCAAGTTGGGTTGCTGCATTTCAGGTACGCTGTCACCAGGTGGCACTGGAGAGCCAATTCTTCGAAGGAATCGGTACTTTCCCAGCAAATTAAAAATAAAAGGTAAATTGATTAATAATCACAATACAGACCTCTGGTCTCAAGGTTCTGTTTGGTAAATAGATAACCTTAACCAAAAATAAACTCTGAAGTTTGCTTGAGAAGTAAAGCAGTCAAGCTTCTTCTTCAGCATGATTCATCTCTTCTTTCCTTATTGAAATTCTCCCTTGGTAATGGGACAGGGTCCTTTGCTGGTCCCACTTCCTACGGTCCCCACCACACACCAGGCCTCACTCCTCCAGCACCCGTTTTGCCTTTTCTACACCACGGGAATGACTCCATTCCCACAGCTAAGTTCCAGAGCTGGGATTTGAGCCCGGGCCGTCCGGCCCCAGAGTCAGTGATCCTAACCAAGGTGCTACGCTGCGTCAAGCCAGGAACTTGAACTCACATCCACCAGTTGACACCCTCTGACGGTGTCACTGGAGGCAGGATAAGCCAGTGTTAACACTCGTGGCACAGACTCTCAGCAGCACGGGAATTCAGAGCAGAAGGGGGGTTAAGTGGCCGGGAACGGCCCTACGAGGCTGTCATGCCTTCAGCTGTGTCCTGAAGATGCGAGAGAAATGGCATGTACAGAGGTGTGGGACACAAGGAAGAAGCGCCACCGTCTCCGTGCCAGTGACGGCGCCCCATCTAGGAGCTCACTTAACTTCCGTGACGCGGACATTGGCCAGTTGCCTTAAGGTCACTGTTCTTAAGCCCTGAGCTTCTGGGAAGCCTGCAACTGTGTGTTTCCCACTTGTACCAAGTTGGGCCCCCCACCGTGGCTCTTCCCCAGCCCTAACTCTCCTTTTCTCTTTCTCTCATTGCCTCCAATAACCCTTTTCCTTTTTCTTTGCTCCTTAGATAAACCTTTTCCTACACCTTCACAAAAAGCGGAAAGGTCGGCAGTAAGAGATTTTCGCTGGTTTGCCAGTCTGACTGAGCGGTACCCGCCGACCTGAGTGAGCTTCTGAACAGGCCACAGGCTTTATGGGCACGGTTTATAATTCCTTCTTCAGCTATAAGAGAAACACAGTACCCTTTCGCTTTGATTGTCACATTCAATAACTGAATGTCACCCAGCCGTAAGGCTGCTTTCTAGAGAAACACTGACTGAGAAGCAAAAGAGAGACGGTGGCAGATGCAAAACCAAAAGGCTCCCCATAAGGAGTAAGGAAGTCAAGTTCACTGGGCACGACGCTCACGCACCTGGTCTGTCGCAAGGGGATAGGTAGTGACACACACAGGAAAGGATCGAAGGTGTTGCTCTGTTTCAGGCAGTGGGGACAAGTCAAGGAAGACCTGTGAGGACAAAGAAGAGAGTTAAAGTTTAATCACACGGCCTCGCGGGTGCTCAAAACGTTAAATATAGAATTACCATTGAAACTCTACTTCCAGGTAAATACTCCAAAGAACTGATAATAGCTATTCAAATAAACACCTTACACAAATGTTCATAGCAGCATTATTCTTAATGGTCAAAGGGTGAAATCAGCCCAAATGGCCAACGAAGGAATGGGTAAACGAAACGTAGGATGTACACAGATGGGACGGTCATTCAGCCATGAGGTCCTGGCACATGCTATATCGTGGCTGAAATGTGAGTACAGCGAGCTAAGCGGAGGAAGTCAAACGCAACAGGCTGCATACTTTATGGTCGCCTTCCTGGGGAACATCCAGAATGAGGGAGGACGGGGCGCCCCTGCTCACCGGGCACCGGACTTTCTGTCGGAGTAATGGAAGTATTTAAGCGCTAGGAAGGGGCTGTGGTGCACAGCACTATAAACACACTTGCCACTGAGCTGTACACTTTAAAATGACTGATTTTCCCTTTGGCCTCGTGGCAGCAGAGGGAGCAAGGTGGGACACCAGCAGCTCTACTGGAGCCACCCGAGAAAATTCGGCCAGGGTTCTCATTCTTGCCGCCTCTGCTCAAATCAGTGCAGGCTGATCCAGATCAGTGCGGGCCTTAATATGTACCGCCAAGTGTTTCCATCAGTACGCGAAGCCTACAGGCTTCACCAAATTGGACTAAGGGAACTTCTCTGCAAATGGGTCATGCAAGATGTCTACCTTATTGCCGAATGGCTAGCTCTTTGTACATAAAATGAAATTTAAGAATTCAATTAGGAGTGTTTCAATGCGAATGGAGTAGTCACATGATAATAGAACACTCTTTTTCAAAAATTAAAAATATAAAAAATAAATAAAATGATTGATTTTGTGTTACGTGACTTGCACCTCAATTTTCTTAAAAAGGAAAAAAGTTTAATCGTTCCGTCCATCCATCCCCTTGGTTCTGAGGCTTGGCTATGCCCCAGAATCAGGTAGGAAGCATTTTTAAATTTTTTCCCAAATGCAGACAGCATTTGACCTACTCCTAGAGATTTTGTTTCCAAGAAAACAGGGGGAGGCACAGGCTTCGGAATTTTAAAACTTCCCCAGGTTACATTAATGTTCGGGCAGGGCGGCAGGACTGCTAGGGGAACCGCTGATGCGGACCACCCTCCTTATTGTACCAGTGAGGAAACAACGCTCAGAAAATCCCAGCTAATGGTAATAGCTACCAATGAATAGTACTTACTGAGAACTGGGCACTGTTCTGAGCATCGTGTACGTATTAACGCATATGCTACCCATAAAAACCAGGTTTTTATAGATAGGGATCTATTTTACAAAGGAGAAAACTGAGGCACAGAGAGGTTAAGTAACTTGCCCAGGGACACACAGCTCTTAAGAGGCAGAGTCGGGCTCAGGCTGAGTCCATGCTGATGGAAACTCCTGCAGTCTTTAGTATAAGTGAGTGAGGCATCAACTGTTTTAGAGCAGATAAACACAGAGTTTATTTATAGTCTTTAAACACTTTTATTTATTTTATTTTATTATTTATTTACTTAGTTATTTTAGAGAGAGGGAAGGGAGAAAGAGAGAGAGAGAAATATCGATGTGAGATACATCAATCGCTTGCCTCTCACATGCCCCCAACCGTGACCAGCCTGCAACCCAAGCAGGTGCCCTGACTGGGATCAAACCTGTGACCATTTGTTTGTGGAACGACGCCCAACCCACCGAGCCACATCAGCCAGGGATATGGTCTTTAAACTCTTTTAAATTAAATACTCCTTCATTTTGGTGCCTCGAAAGTGAAGTGCAACTTTTATATTCTACATGGGTACTGCAATTTATTTCCTTAATCATGTAATATGCCATTTCTTCCAAGGTCTAAGGGATTTCTGGATGCTACATTCCTTATTCCAAAATCTCGATTAACTTCCTTGGGAACTGGAGCAATACCACCGCCCCCCACCCCTGAGCAGACTGTGGTCCATCACTAGACAGCCTGAGGGGAAACCAACTTCAATTAGTATAAAAACCAGGTTTCCTGACACTGTGGAAAGCACCTGATCTGCTTGACTGGTTTCTGGTTAAGCAAACAGAATTTAAAAAACAAAAACAAAAGCAGGGACCAACAAGAAACCCTGAGGTTTTCTGGGTGTTGCCCAAGGCGACCCGAAGTGACCTGTTCACAGCAAGTCGGCTCTCCTGGACGCAAGTTAATAGAATGCCAACCATGATTTTAGAAAACGGACCCAGGTAGTAGACATTCAAACACTCTCACTGCCTCTGATGGATTTCCCTACCGAAAACCACGGTAATGGTTTGGTAAAAAGCTGTGTATCAGAGACACCAAGCTCCCGCCATAGGGGGGACCTGACACTGTGGGGCGTCCTCTGCCACCCCGTTTCTCTTCCATTCCTCCTCCCACCGTCACCCATCATGTACCTAAACATAACAGAGGCCAGGAGAATGTATTTTTGTTGGGAAATTTCCAAACCCCTATTTCACATTTAAGCGAACAAATGAAAAGGGGTATTTTTTTCTTTGACTTACTTTTGTTTCACACCTACTAAAACTAAGCTAGGCTACATTTTCCTTGTAGACTTGTACCCTATTAAACTGGGTTGCAGATAGGCCTACATATTGAGCCACAAAATCTCTGTCAGGAAGCAAGAGGTGTGTAGTTTGGAAAAAACATACCAAGGTCTAATTTTATCTTTAAAGGATGAAGAAAACATGTCACTTGCTATTAACTGCAGAAAGGATGTGAAAAACACCTGTTTCTCCAAGGATGAGACACAAGGACAGAATGGGACCAACACACCAGAGGAAGAGAGGGGCGGTGTCGCTTTTACAGAAAACTCCAGAAGCCACCAGGCTCCAGCTACACCTCTAACGTGGCCTGAGGGGTTCTGTCGCCCTCCAGAGCACTCGCAGTCCTGTCCTAATGTCCCCCCAAGTGCTCATAGGGGGGAGGGACAGAAAATCACCCCACTGCCCTTCAGTGTTCACACATCCACCTCCCTAAGGTGTCCCTTCTCTAGTCCAGCTGCTTCTGTTGTAAAGCTGACCCAGTCAGCTAGTCCCAAACCTCTGCCTCCCCCAGCGACAAATGCCAGGAATGAGCCCCAGGCTCTGACACTGCACCTTTCACCACTCTGACCTCTCCCGGCTGCCAAACACACAGTTCCCACCTCCAGCCTCGCCAGCTCCGCCTGCTCCCTGGACAGCGGAACTGATGCCTACACCACCACCGACAGTTACGGCAACAGGTAAGCAAGTTGTCACCTCTGCGAGGTCTGTTCCGAGAAAGCCCTCTACAGCATCACCTGCCTAGAAGGGAGCGTCGCCCGCGATGGGGACCAGACTGGACTGTCTGGGAATAAAGCTACGAACAGCACGAGGAAATAAACAAACACGGGCACCCACACGCGTATGCACACATGCTCCCTCCTCTGGCCAAAGTCCCACAGAGCAACAACCCACGGTTATTACACCTGCAGATGTCTCAGGCTGCGGTCGTTAGCACGGAGAACAGCTGACTACTGCCCTCTGGTCCGTGCCCCCGGCAAACGAATACTACTCCTCCTTCTGTGGGACCGTGGAGAAGGGAGAGCCTCAGTGAACGGGGCCTCTGGGTTACCCAAAATACCTCTCCCAGCTTTCGACTTCACAGCAGGGGGACTTTCCATGACAGGCAAGCCCTCCCACGTGGAGAGGAAGGCGGAGAAGGATCCAGCATGGACCCCCGCTCAGGGGACCCAGCACAGAGCTGCCCCCACCGACCACTGCAGAAAATCACTTCTCGGACCTGAAAAGCCCCAGCCCGGGGGATGTCCCTAGCTATTGCTTTTTCTTTACTGTAGATTATCAGGCACGGAGCAGGTCTATTTAGCTGTCATCAGGACTTTCCTTAGCATGAGCTCCTCGCTTCTTACTCATCATCCTACGGTAAGCTACCCGAAAGGCACCAGCAGCCCCTAACATCCGCTTGGCTCAAATGTCAGTCCTTGAGGAACCCTGTCCTGGCTCACCCTGCACCAGTCCGGTACTTTGTGATATTTTGATTTTAATAAGACAAATGTATGTGGCCTCCACGCCCACCCCGGCACAGAGCTCCTAAAACCCTTGACACGGCCTGGTAAGAGCGAGAATAAAAGTGAAAAGGGGCATCTTTTGTCATTCACAACCAACACTTCACAACCACACCTGAGTGGTATTATCGAGGTAACCTTCCGGAAAGCCCCTAGATAACCATAGGGTGGGGCTGGTTGCCAGGGAAACCAACCATGTGACAAGATGGTTGGAACATCCAGTCTCCCACCCTCTGGGAAAGGAATGGCCAATAATTTAATCAATCACACCTATTTAATGATGCCTCCACAGGAATCCTAGCAGAAGGGGTTTGGAGAGCTCCCAGGTTGGTGGACATGTGGAGGTGCTGGGCGGGTAGGGGGCCCCAAGAGGACCTGAAAGCCTTGCAGCTCTTCCCACACCCCCGTCCCATGCACCATCTGGCTGTTCCTGAGTTGTATCCTTTTAGAATAAACCGGTACTCTGGGAAGTACCGTTTTCCTGAGTTCTGTGAGTTGCTCTAGCAAACTCGCGACTCTGAGAAGGGGTCACGGGAGCCTCTGTTTATAGCCAGTCGGTCGGAAGCGCAGGTGACAACCTGGAACTTGTAATTGGTGTCTGGTGGGGAGGAGTCCTGTGGGACTGAGCCCTCAACCTGTGGGGCCTGACGCTATCTCCAGGCAGATAGTGTCAGAACTGAGTAAATTGTAGGACACCGTGGTGTCCAGAGAGAACTGCAGGATTGCCTGGTGTGGGAAGAACACCCACACGTCTGGTTTTAGGAGTAAGTGCGGTGGTCAGGAGCAGTGTAAGCAAACACGAGTTTTTTTCTCTTTCATACCTGCAATGTGTTCTTCAAAGCACCCTCAATTTTTCCTTCAAAGCACTTACCACACATAACTATATAAAAACCCAGGATTCGTCCTAGATTCTCATCTTTCCCCCAGTCCCTCTACCCCACGCCCTTAAACCCATTTTGCCCCTATACCCAAAACATGTTCCCTGCCACCCCACCCACTTCTCTCCCTCTCCACCACCTCCTCCCGGGTCCCAGCCACCACCATGCGCCCACTGGGGCGACTGCAGGGCATCGGCCACCACTCCGGCCTCCAGTCTTGCCTGCCTTCACTGCCCAGAGCAGTCAGCGTCACCTCTTTTTTTTTTTTTGTCCCCACCTGAGGACACTCTCATTTGCTTTTTTTAGAGAGAGCGAGAGAGAAGAAGGGAGAGAGGAAGTGAGACAGAGAAACATGAAGGTGAGAGAAGCACACGACTGGTTGGTTGCCTTTGTGTGCACCCAGACCGGGCATCCATACCAGGACCGGGGACCGCAGGTGCAGGGACAGTGATCGTACGTGCCAGGACCGGGGGTCGTGCACGCCCGTGCCTGGACCAGGGATGAACCCGCAACCTAGGTATGTGCGCCCTGACCAGGCAACGAACCTGCAACCTTTTGGTTACCGGGGATGACTCTCCGACCACTGAGCCGGAGCCCAGCGTCACCTCTTAGATCGGTAACTAGACTACACCCTGCCTTAAATGCTGCAGCGGCTGTCTGTGCCCCTCAGAACAAACCCCACACGTGGACCGGGCACCTGCATCACCAGGCCCTGTCCACCTCTGCAGCCTCAATCCCAACGCATCACTACTTGGCGGCTCTCTCTCTCTTGGGCTCGCCAAGATCATTCCCACCCCAGGCCCTTTGTCTTTGCAATTTCCTCTGCATGGAATGTCCTGTCCCCAAGTATTCGAATGACTGACTCCTTGTCACTCGGTTCTCAGCTCAAATGTCCCCTCTGAAAAGAAGCCTTCCCTGACCACCTTATCTGAGGTTGGCTGCCTCCCGCACCTCCCAGGTGACACCTTATCGTTTCGCTAGTCACCAGGGCAAGCTGTTTGTTGTGGCGTGTGTTATCGAACGCCTCCCAACAGAATGTGAGCTCCATGAGAACAGGTGCTGGGACTTCTTCACAGCTCTTTCCAGGCACCTAGAAGGGAATTTGGCACACAGTAGGCCTGAACGAACTATCTAGGCAATGAATGGATATATTTAATTAGTATTTCTCTCTCATGGGCAAGGAATTATTATGTTCCTCATTGTAACTGCTGGACTCAGCACAATATCTGACAGTCAGATATTTCAAAGACGAATAAGAAGAGAGTATGTGCATGCCCTGGTCGGGGTTCAAATCCTGGTCAGGTTACATACCATAGGTGGCGGGTTAGATCACCAGTCAGGGTGTATATGGGAGGCAACCAATTGATGTTTCTCTCCCTCCCTCCCTCCCTCTCTCTCTCTCTAAAATCAATAAACATAGCCTCAGGTGAGGATTAAAAAAAAAAAAAGAAGCAGAAGAGAGTATGTATAGACAAGAGGACAAGAGAATAGAGAGGACTGAGAGAGCAGAGAAAAAGGCGAATGTATTGTACCAAGACACCAATGAGCGGCATCTTGTGGCAGTTCCTGGTGACCCTTCCCCACTCTCTAACATGCCCACGCCTTACACTTCCTTTTCCCTCCTCTGCATGGTCTTCTTTTCCCCTCCTTTTTGCTTCGGGCAGCCTTCAGGTGTGCTTTGGACGCCTAAAGGTAAGACCGATGCTCTGCAGGTAGCTTTCGAGGCTAAAACGGTCAGTAGCCATGAACTCGGGGTCTCCTCTATGCAGGCCTCGCAGCGCGGCACCCAGCTCTCCGGAAATGTGGGCCTCTCTTCATGGGCCACAGTGAGATCTGGGCTCACTTAGAAGAGATTTTAATTACCTAAGACGCTCAGCAACCAAGGGCAGGGGTGGGGGACCCCATGGTGCCCCCCTCAACCCAGGGGGGGAGGGTGGGGCCGGGATTGTTGCTCCAAGGCTATGGATTTTCCACTCCAGTGAAAAGTCACTCCGGCAACTTTTCAAAGTGTTACAGAGTCTGTCCCGTCTCCCTAGATAAACAATCCCCTCAGAGACAGTGCTCATGTCCAGTTCACTTGACTGGCAATTACTGAATATGAATCCTAAATCATGAGCGTTTCTGGACAATTTTAAGTCATCTCCTCCTTCCCAAACACAAGGAATACAAGTGCCCCCAAAAGTTTGGAAGCGAAGGATTATGAGTAAGTGAATTCTGGAAGACTAAACTCATGGGTTTAAAGTAAATAAGAGGAAGAAAAGAACAGGAGGCCTACGGAAAACACAGCAGAGCAAAGGGCAGAGGACAGGATCAGGGAGACTCAGAGAAAAGCACACCTTTGAAGATGATTTAATGCAACATCCAGAAGAAGAATATTTTTAAAACAGTTCGGCAAACATGACAGAGCACCAGGGGGCAGAGTGTCCATGGAACTGGGGTAGCAGCAGAACATCACTGGAAACAGGTGCGATGGCGGAACAACCGGAGAGGAAGAG
The DNA here is from genome assembly GCA_004026545.1 of Mormoops blainvillei. Taxonomy (NCBI): domain Eukaryota; kingdom Metazoa; phylum Chordata; class Mammalia; order Chiroptera; family Mormoopidae; genus Mormoops; species Mormoops blainvillei. The sequence continues at coordinate 50,892 of PVJD01008939.1, forward strand.
TTGCAAAGGCGGTCAGAGAAGGACTAGCACTTCGGAAAGCTATCGAAAGCCACACCCTGGTTCTGCCGCTTACCGTGTGCGATCTCACAAAAAGCCCAACCTCCTAGACTGTACCTCCTCTTCTGAGGCTCTTATAAGGAATCAATTTAAAAATATTTGGGCAAGCACGTCACTTAGAGGAGGTTCTCTGTAACAGTGGGCTCCCCTGGATCCTGGTCATTGTGCTCATTCCCACCTCTAAGCATATTTTATTCTTGTTGAAGATGTTCTCGCCCCTTCGATTCTATTCGTCCTCCAGAGCCCATCAAAAGGCACACCACCTCCGAGAAGCCCACAGGGGTGTCTCCCCTTTCTGGCCTTCCCCTGCAGTGAGTGCTTTCATTAAAACATTTAATACCTTATGTTAAGTGACATAAGACAGACAGAGAAAGGCAAATACCATATGATTTCATTTATATGTGGAATCTAAAGAACAAAATAAATAGACAAAGAAGGAACAGACTCATAGTACAGAGAACAAGCTCATGGTTGACAGATGCAGGGAGGGGCTGGGAGGACTGGGTGAAAAAGGTGAAGGGGTTAAGACGTACCGACTGGTAGTTACAAAATGGTCATAGAGATGTAAGGTACAGCATAGGGGGTATGGTCAATGATACTGTACTAACTATGTGTGGTGCCAGGTGGGTATTGGACTTATTGGGGGGTGGGTATCACTTCATAAACTATATAAATGCCTAACCACTATGCTGTACACCTAAACTATTATAAAATAATATGGAATGTCAAATGTAACTGAATTTTTTTTTTAAAAAGTAAATTGCTTCTAAAAATCTATATGGAATAAAATATGACTTCATATTTATACCAAAAAAATTGCAATACTTGAAAATATTCTGCCTTGTGTGACTCTCTAAGCTCTCATATATAAAAGCCCAAAGAGAACGCTTCTGAAGTCAAAGGCTATGTAATTATATATATATTTTTAATATCCCCTAGAATGCTGGGAAATTTTGAACTCACAATAACTGGTTAAACCAGGCTCTCTGGCTATAAAGAAATAGGAAGGGTCTCACCCAAAGACTACCTACTGGGGAGGTCCTGCCCCCACATTCACCGTCTGCAGAACCACCCTGGCATCGCCCTTCCTTCGAGGGGAGATGGGAGGCCCAGGAGCCAGCAAGAAGGGTGCCTGTGGTTTTGTGATCTCAGGGTGAACCTGACCACAGGAGACTGGTGTCCAGCACGTGTTAAGTTTGCTGAACTCTTGGGTGACTCTAAACATGCCCCCTTCTTACCTATATTGTGCTTGGAAGTGGGTTTGCACAAAGCTTTGACCTAGAGAAAGCTCAGCCGACGGTGACAGTTGGTTCTCTGAGGGTTGACTGGCTTCAGGTTGAAGCTGCAAAGAAATGAGGAAAGGAAGCACGTTAATACACCTCCCATCTCTCCACTGCTTCCAGACCGAGCCTCGGTCTCCACCCGGGCCACAGCCCCCGCTCCTGGGCCTGGATCTGGAGAACCTGGGCCTTCGGTGTGGCCTTTACCGCAACTCCTTGCACCTCCATCGCTTGTCCTTGGAGATCCCCTGATAGAGAACGAGCCGTAAGAGTGGCCTGAGGCATCAACTGGCCCACACACACACACACCCACCCAGCCTCAACTACCGCCTCTGAATTTACTGTCCTGTTCTTTATCTCTATGCTGCTGGCCTTCGGGTGTCTAGACACCTTTAGCAGACTTCACTGGGGTGTGCTGCCATGACTTCAAACACAGCCACACCCAAGTCTCCACCTGCTAACCATAGCTGTCCTCAGTTTCCGGTGAGCCAGCCTTCACATGACCGTCTTTCTCGGACAAACCACCTCGCGCCTTAGGTGAATGCGTGCGCCGCCTTCATTCCACATGTCAGTTCTATTAATCCTCCCTTGCGGTGGCAAACCACCACAGACTGGTGGCTTAAAACAACAGAAATTTATTTTCTCACAGCTCTCGAGGCCAGAAATCCAAAATTGGCATCATTAGCCGGAAATCGAGATGCTGGCAAGGCCACACCGCCTCCAGACATTCCTCGCCTCTTCCAGCTTCTGCCGGAACGCCGTGGCTTGGGGCCACATCACTGTACTCTTCCAGGCCAGGATCTACGAAGCGCCAGGAAAAGCGAACATATGTGAAGGGTTTGGGGGGAAGTACGCCAAACCGATGTCTGAAATTTCATTTAACATGTACCAAAAAATATAAGATGTGGACAACAAAGGGGCATGGTGAGTAGATACAAGGTTGAATTGATGGATAAATGTGTGATAAAGCCGTTTTAGTGCAATACAAATTCTAGAATCTAGGTGATAGGTTTGAGGTGCTCCCTGCGTTGTTAATTCAACTTGTCCATGTGTTTGCAATTTTCCACGGTAAAATAGTGGCACAAATAAGACCTACAAGTACTCAGGGGGGTCACTCTTATTTATCCCACTATTTTCTTAAGCCCCATTTGACCAGAATACAGGATGTGCAAGGGGAAACAGGAAAGACAACTAGAGAGGGAGTCTGGAGCCACGTAGGGCGGGGCCTTGCATGTCCCACAGAAGATCATCTTGTTCAGTGACACGCATAGCACCAGAGTTAAAAATTAAACTCTGGAGTCAGACTGTCTGGGTTCAAATCTCCGCACTGGCACTTCGCTGGCAGGATTACTCAACCTCTGATCCAGATAAATAATTTACCTAATCTCTGTGCTCCAAGGTTTCCCAACTGTAATAAAGGGACAATGAATAATAATACCTATCTGACAATGAATAATAATACCTATCTGATAGGAATGTTTTGAGATCACAAGAGTTAATATATATCATTTACGTGTTTGTCGTTGTTGTTACAAAACAGGGAGTACCTGATGGGTTTTGAACTTAGGGGAAGCTACGTGCATGGAGAGATGCTTTAACTCAACAGACAGTGCACAGGATGAAGGAGGGTAAGTCTAGAGTTAGGACCCATACTGGGAGGTTCAAGGGTCCAGGTCACAAGAGGCTGAACTAGAGCAGGAGTGGTAAAAACGGTAAGAAGGGAAGGACTCAGACACCCTGTGTATGCAGCTCACAACGGAGCACCTGATCGGGGAGCTGAGGGAGAAAGGAGCGAGCAGATAAACAGCACCGACTCCAAGCTTCCGATCTGGTGCCTGGAGAATGCCTGTTCCCCGAACCCCGAACCCCAGAGTGTCAGAAGAAGCGGGTCAGGGGTGGATATGCCGAGTTGGAGGGCAATCCACATCCGGGTAGAGCCGTCTACCGGCAAATCAACGAAGGGCCCAGAGGACAAAGAACTTGGATGTAGAGCGGGTATTTTTGGTTGCCCAGGAGTCACGCCTCTTCTTGGTAGTGACGCTCCTTTCGGGACATTGAATCCAGCCCATGCAGAGGCAGGGAAGGTTCTTTCATCAGGGGTCCTGCTCTCCCTACCCAAAGGACAGACACACGCCCCAAGCTAGACTGCTGAGATGACCCTGGCCTTGCCTGGGAATCACAAGCAGAGTGCGCAAGGCTGAGAACAGTGATTCAAGCAGAATCCAGGCCGGAACAGTTCCTGCCGCTGAGACAGCCCCGCCCCAGAGCTGTCTGCTTCTCGCCAGTTCCACGCCTGGTGCTTCAGCCTTCCCTTTGATCCTGCGGGCTGCCCCTTGGCCTTGTCCTAAGTTTGAGTCAGCTGAAGACCTCACAAGGATACAGGCTGCCTCTGCTTTGAGGTAATGAGGTAATAACACAGGGCGCTGGGAGCAGCAGTAGACGGGGTCACCCCGGGATGGGCAAGTCCTGAACGAGCTGCGGTGAGAGGCAGCAGAGGATCAATCACGAAGCGCGGACTGTGAATGAGGTCAGAGCAGCTGGCTCTGCTCTGCGAGTCAGGTGACCCTGGCACATCTCTCATTGCACGTCTGAAAAAACAGGAGCATCCCATCCACCTCAGGGGGCCATGATTACAACAAGAGAAGAAGAGATGTGTGTCCTACCTGGCACATGGTCGGTGCTTAATAAATGTTAGCGTCCGGCCCCTCTCCCCAGCCTCATCCTTCTTCTAAGTCTGTTAAGAGTCCCAGAAAGGACTGCTGGTGGGACAGTGTCTGGAGGAGAGCAAAAGTCGGCCCTTTCTGCCAGATGAAAACATTTGAGAATCATTAAAGTTACGGAGAAGAAAGCAGTCCTTACTTTTTCTATTCCAGCTTCAATAAATCGAGCTTTATGGCTTTTCTATGTTTTGAAAGAAATCACCTCAAAAAGAAAAACTGCCTGGAGTTGCACAGAGGATAGTCCCTCTCCTTCTTGGAAAGGGGAAGTGAAGTTTTTTGCCAAGTCATCCCAGCGGCTCTGTTCCTTCCCGTCAAGCACCGGCAGCCAGGCCTCCGCAGGTGGCCCAATTGTCTGACAGCAGAATTCAGTAGAGGCTTTGACCCCAGACGGAGAAAAAAGATCTTTTCTGGTTTCAATCACGTCACATGAAGCGCTGGACAAGCGCCTCTCCCTGGCCCACAGCCGCCCCTGTTCTTGCCTGGTCATGGCGTACGCCGAACATTCTTGGCCCGTTAAAGGAACAGAAGGCAGCTAGCGTGGCCAAAAAGAAGGAGCGAGGGGCAGAGAGGCCTGAAATCAGGCTGCGCGGTTGGCGGACCCAGGCAGGTAGGGCCCCGTCAGCCACATAGGAGCCTGGGTGTTGTTCTGAGTGTCATAGGAAGCCACCAGAGGAATTTCAGCAGAAGAGTGACACAATATACACGGTATTATTTTCTTTCTGAAGAGGTCACTCTGGCTCTAGCATGGAGAACATATAACAATGGGGCATAGTGTAAACTGGAATTTTATGGCTGCCTCTACATGGGTCTTGAAGTTGTTACAAAGAATTATTTGCCGGTCCTCTTGACTTAAATAAACTCAACGTTATTTATCTTAGAGGAAGGCTGGGTTGAAAGCAAAGGCTCTCACCAGGAGAGGGGGCGCTTTCACCCTCAAGGAACATCTGGCAATGTCTGGGGACATACTGGTTATCGATCACAATTGGGGGTGCCACTGGCGTCTGCTGGGTACGAGGATGCTACAAATGCTCCCATGCCCAGAAGAGCCTCCCCCACAAGGAACTGCCCATTATCAGAAGGGCTGCCGTTAAGAAACTCTGGTCTAGAGTTGGATTTCTTAGATTGGATCCTGGCTCTCCCACTTCCTTGCTGTGTCACTTGGGGCAAATTACGTCACATCTCTGTTCTCTTGCCTTTACCTGCCACCAAGGGACAAAGAGGAAGATCGAAAGGCAATTTAGAAGTGGTCGATCCCTCCGACTTTCCCGGTAGGAAGAGCTGTCTGGCAGAGCCAGGGAGCAGGGGACGGGGAACAGGACAAGGGGCCTTTCCTACACAGCCAGCAGAAAGAGGGACCACGAAGGCACCGGGCAGTCACGGTGAGGGGAAGGACCCAGCACGCTGGCTCGGAAGCACACCTGGGTTCAATTCTGTTTCTCCCAAGTAGAAGTTGAGTGACCTCGGGCAACTTAACCTAAATTCCTGTTAACTGTCAAATACGAGTATTAGCTCGGTCTTCACTGCTGTTCCTAGACCAAGAGGGGTAGCTGGTTTCAGCGAGAGGACTAAGCATGGCGGAGGAACCCGCCCAGATCTGCTTGATTTCTTGTCTAATTTTCCTTCGGGTTTTCCCGAGCTCAAGCAGACCTCCCCTCTCTCCGGACAACATCGTGTCTGTGACCAGGCTGCTTTTCCATGGCACCATGTGAGGCGCCCGCCTGGGGCGGCTGCCATTTTATGGCCCCGAGATCTCATCTCAAGGAGCGGCAGCCCTGGAACCCATCGCCCCGGGTTCGAATCCAGGCTTTGCCGTCCCTGGATAACCTTATGACTTAGCCTCGGCTTAAATCAGGTGTTGGTGCGGGGATTAAATGAGTCAATGCACGTGAAAAAATAATAATACAAGAAAATAAAATAAATAAAATATGAGCTATCCTTACGAATATTAAAACACGGCTACTCCCTTTATCCAGCCATTCAAGAGCTTCTTGAGTGTCTCCTGTGTGTCAAGCAGTAAAATAAATCAGGAAAAGCATCAAATTAGATGCGTGGCACGTAACAAGTTATTCAACAAACAGTATCTTTTTTTAAAAAGTACATCATTCTGATTTCGAAATGTGTTCGCTCTAGGATTATAAAGCACACAGTATAGTGGGCATGTTTGTCTGCTCAGCCTTCCTTTTTTTGGGGAAGTGACCCAGCCAGGACCTTAAAAAGCTCTCCTCGGCCACGTGGCTTGGGTGGTGTTCACCCCCTCCGACCACTCTACATGCGTGCATGCATACAACTCAGTGTGACCACTCAGAATAGTCCACTCTGCAGGCCACCTGCCCAGTGATGGACATATGAACCACTCTGGGGCACTGACATCTTCCCTGGGCTTTTTCTGGAATCCCAAACTACAAAGAACATTTGAGCATTTCAGGGGCGCCTCTTGTCACCATGTGGGCAGAGCCAGTCTAAGGATGAAGCCAGAGACAAGAGATAGAGAGCCTGAGACCTAGTAACATCACCTGAGTGCCTGGATCCAGCTTTACCTGAAGCTGCTCAAGCTTTTGACTAGCAAAATCTAAAGGCCAATAAATGTCGTTTCCTTAAGTTGAATCAAGTGAAATTTCTGTCACTTGCAACTAAAAAGGTCTAAATAAGATAAACAGAAAATCACTGTACACTGAAGAAAAATCACCCATAATCCCACAACCCAGGGAACCCCCCTATAACCTTTGAGTGTGTGGCCCTCTCAGGTTCTATTATGGTGATGTCCTTGTTTTGTTTCACTTGTGTGTTTTGTGAGTGACTGAGGTGGCTCTTTTTCAAATAAGGAAACAGATTTTCAAGCTAGACCTGTCCCTCGACGCCCCCGCTTGGACTGGAATCCTGGTTTTGTCCCTTCTTTAGCTGTGTTGCTTTGGAAAAGTTACCCTAGCTCTCTGATTCTTATATATACGGATTAATATATATGCATATATTATATTATATTAAGTTATTATATATTATTGCACATGCATATTTTATTATTATATGTTACCCATGTCTAAAATGAGGCTAATAACCCTAGCGCCTCTCCTCCATAAATGACAAAAGTTACTCATACTGTATATCAACACTCCAAGATGTGATCTGAGGAACACCACGCACTGCACAGCCATTACTTCCCACCTTTCTTGCATCTGACGACCTGCTGTCTTGGGCATGAGGACTGTTTGGCAGCTCTGTCAAACCCTCAGCTTTTAATGAGATTATACTGTTGTTTAAAATGAACGTTTTCTTATTTCAGACATACATGATTCTGTCCTCTTTTTCTTAAAGTTGCAGCTTGTCATTTTAAAAGAGAAAGAAACAAAGATAATAGCTGGCTATGGGAAAAAGTTAAAAAAAAAAAAAGTGACTCAGGTTCCTGAGCCATTCATTTCTTAAAAATAAAAATTGTGTGTCTTTAAGGTATACAACGTGAACGCCGGATCTGTATCCACAAAGTGAAATGATTACTACCACGAAACTAATGTATCCATCTCCTCGCAACGTTACCTTGGTTGTGTGTGGTGAGGGCACCTGACACCTACTCTCTTAGCAAATTTCTGGAGTCATCAACTACGGGCGTCATGCTGCACGCCAGCTCTCGGGACGTTTTTTTATCCTACATGACTACAACTGCCGTTCATTCTTCATGACTCAAGAACGATGGGCTCTGAGCAAATGATGAGAGGGCGGGAAGGTGACAGTCGAAAGGCGGAAGGACTCCCGGAGGGTTTTTTAATTGATTCACAAGTAGGATGGGAATAAAGTGTCCAGATGTAAAACCAAAAAACTGGTAAAGCAGTTCTCGTAGCTGCTTCTGAGTCAGCTTTGAGACACATCAAAATAACGTGTGCCTGACTCATTACTGTGGCTTGTGAACCATTTTTTAAATTACGGCAGCTTATTCATGGATATTGTTGTGACTTTGCTCCCTCATAGAACAATAACTTCACTTGCTTTTACGTTCTAAAGTGAGTGATAAAAGGCATCAGTAGAGCAAACCCACCATGGACCTTCATTAGCAAATCCCATGGAGAACACAGCTGATGTACCAATTAACTGTGGCCACTGTCAGTGACAGTAGTGCTTTCTCACTCCCGCAGGTTTGACCACCCGGGAATGTGAAGTACATGCATGTAAAGATCATCCATCCCGTGTCTGGAGACAAAGAGACTGCAAATAACTGCTCTGTAGGTTGTGTCACTGAGAAAGCAATGGCGGAGCTAACACGATACCATCTGAAAATAAGCAGTGGTACCCGTGGCTTCCGATGATCACGCTCACACACAGAATATTGACCAAAGGGATATTTTTCAAACCTTAAGCCAAAAGGAAACCTTATTCACTGTATCACTTGGATAAGAGAGGATGGAAACACTGCAGTGGGAGAAAATGCACTGTCTACAAAACAGAGCTACGAGAAAGGAGCCCGGGCCACGACACGCAGGAATTTAAGAATCTGAGTTTCGGGGTTCAGGTCAGAGGAGTTGAGGAAATAGTCAAAGGGAGAAGAGAAAACTCAATACAACACGCTGTTTAGAGAGTGACTGACCTTCTCGGACCCTGGCCCTCGGGACGAGCCCTCCAAGTCCTCGTGCACCCGATCCAGCAACCAAAGCAGGAACTCCAGGGCGTCGTGCTGCGAGTTGCCTTGGAACTGCGAGCCGTACTTGGAAACCGCATTCTGAAGGGAAAAACAAGGCCACCGGAGAGTCACCCGGGCCCTTCCAACAACCCAGCATGGGCCTATGAGCTCCAGGTCTACCAGCGGTCCCTAAGCAGCCCTCCCCTGGGATGACAATGTGGGAACATGGGGTGAGATATGGTCTTTCCTGAGGAAGTCTGCCCTTCGGGGGCAGTGTCCCAGATGCTATCGGGGTTTTCTGTGTAGGAGAAGGCGCCTTGTTTTCCAGAAAGACTACTAATGCATGTCCTGTCCATTGAAAACCCATAGGGTGGTCTCTTGAATACTTTGATTCTGTTGACCATGTGTCCTCCCTTGATGGCTGGGGCGCATGCTCCCTGGTCGCCCCTCGGTCCAGTGTCCCCCTCGGAACTGTGTCCCTGCCCTGTCCCTCAGTGATTTCATTCTCTCCCAGAGCTTCAACTCGCGCCTTGTGAAGGACCACCTGGCCTAATGAAGCGGACTTCCTTAAATACCATGCGTGTTGCTCCTTTACTGCCTCTTCTAGTATGTGTGAAATGTAAGTGCAAACCTCTCTTTCTATGGTTAGATCAAAAACTGGCTGATCATTTTCAACCTCCATTCCTTTAATAAATATTCACGGAGTGCCCACCGTGTGCCAGGCCCCATTCTCTGGACTGGGGACAGCGGGGAGCAAGGTGGGACTCCTGCTTTCGGAACACGTGTACTCCCTGCGTCCTCTGCACAGTCCTGGGAAATGGCGTAGCAGCTTTGTCATTTTCTGTGTAAATACATATTCCAGCTTTTTAAAACAGCATGGTGGTTGCCGGGGAGGTGAGCAGGCAGAGTATACGAGGGTATAGTGGGGATGAGTGGTGATGGAAAGAAATAAAAATAAATAAAATAAAAAATAAAATAAAATAAAAATATTTGACTAATTGAAACTCTGGTGCTGAGTCTATATTTCAACCACCCTAGTCTGGTTCACTGGAGGGTCTAGTTTGGATCCTTCCCTCCAGTTTCTGTGCATTTTATAGTGCTGCCAGATTTAGCGAATAAAATGAATAATGAATGAGCGGTAAATAATTTTTGTAGTATAAGTATATTCCATGCAATATTGGGGATATATTTATGCTAAAAAGTCATTTTTATCTGAAGTTCAAGTTTCACTGGACATCCTGTATTTTAGCTGGCTACCCCACCCCTCCTTGGTCACCCTCAAACCTTTATCCTCAGTACCAACATTCTCTCCTGGGGGAACAGCCAGCCCCTCCAACTCAAAATCTCTAAAATCAGCTCTTCCTCTTATTGCCCGTGTCCTCTTTCAGATTCTCACACCCACATCAGTGAGCTGTCAAGCACTCTGAATCCTGGCTCCCAAATTACTTCTGCCAAGTCCCATCCCCACTGCTGAGTCCTAACTACAACGGACCCAGATGACAACAGCTACCCGCAAAGGAGCCCAGCCCCGACGACCACCCCCTGACGACCCGCTGGCCGCAGGCAGAACAGATCCATCTCCCAAAAGCTGGAGAACACCACACCCTGCTCCAAACCCTCCAGACTCTCTACTCACCAGCTACTAATCCAAACTCCTCCTCCAGTCTGGCCACATCCCCGTTTCTCGCCGCTCTCTCCTGTGTTTCAAAGCCCCAGGTCAACGAGCCAGTCCGGTGTCCCAAGCATACCCCCCCCACTTCAAAAGTCTACAGCTTTACTTCTTTCCCCCATGTGAGATCCAATCCCCTCCTGCTAATCTGCTAATCCAAGACTGATAACTGGCTTTATAGATAACACCTTCTCCAGCCAGAATTTGACAATTTCAAGAAGACAGACAAGATGGGGCTTTAAAAATGTTCCTCTATATAAACAGTACAGTTGACCCTTGAACAAAACAGCTTAGAACTGCATGGATCCACTTACATGCAATTTTTTCAATAAACACTGTAAATGTGTTTTCTCGTGATTTTTTTCTCTAGCCCACTTTATTGTAAGAACGCAGCATACAATACACATGACATACAAAATATGTGTTAACCAACTGTTTATGCTATCAGTAAGGTTGTGGGCAACAGTAGGCTATCAGTGGTTAAGTCTGGGGGCAGTCCAACGATATATTTGGAGTTTTGATTACAGAGGTGCAGGGAGGTCAGTGCCCCAACCCCAGCGTTGTTCAAGTGTCAACTATAATTTCACATTGGAGGACTTAGACTAAGAAATGAGAGATAGAAACAAAGATGTCTCTAAATATCACTTGAGAAAAACCTGTGGCACACATTAGATGGCCCTAAAAATTATGCTTGAAGAAACACCAACGAGAAAAGGAATAAACGATTTTGTCATCTCCAAAGAATGCAAAAATATCTAGTTGACGTGGTTTTATATATATTTGCAGAAAGATGAAAGACCAGAAAATATGCCGCAAAATATTAACGGTTATCATACAAGGATGGGACCATAAGCGGTACTTTTTCATTCTCATTTGTATATTGCAAAAATATATATATATATTTTTTTTTTTTTTACAGCAAGCTTTGTTCTGTATTGGTCTTTTTCCAATTATAACAGTATCTGGCAGGCATTTTCCAGAACTCTTAAAATAACATGGCCCATCAAAGCCTACTGAAATGTAACTAGAGCTGCATTAAAGCAAAATCCTAACTCAGAAGGAATACAATATTTGGTATTTCTACCCTAAAATATGGCATCGCTCTATCCATGTGCGTGTTTTCTCTCTCTCAAACACTGGTCATTTTTAACATATTTCTTATTAAAATTATTCCTAGTTATTTCATAGTTCTGGTTGTTTTTATGAATGAAATCTAATTTTTATAATGTTCTAAATGGTTACTGTTTTGGACTTTCTATCTTGTATGACAGTGATAACTCTAAAATGTGGGTTTCTAGAGCCATTCAGAATTTTCTTTCTGTTCAATATTTTTTACTCCATTTCTATTTCCTGTTGTACTGTTCTATCAAGACCTTCCGAAACATAAGAATGATGAAGGCGGCCTTGCTTTTTAAAAAAGCAGTGCCTCTAGTTAAATATATCCCTCGGGGTATACTGGTCTGCAATCATGGGTCTAAAATTGATCCTTAAGCACATAAACTAAGCTAAATTCCTGATGGCCCAAATCCTGACTATAACCATAGAAAAACACATAATATAAAATATTTATCAAAGGTCTGATAGAAATAAATCTAAAACTTCCAGTATCGGGATAGGAAGAAGCAGACAGTTTGGTGAAAACATCTGCAGGAAATAGGAGTTTACAGAAACAAGTTAAAATAACATTCAGACCAAGGCAGAAGGGAAAGACAGATGATATAAACGGGCAATTTCAAGAGGAGTCTTACAACTACTGAGGAACATATGGAAAAATCCTATATGTTATTCCTAATAAAAAAAAAATTTAAATCATAAAAGCAGAGCGCAAACTGGTGGTTTTCAGGGACTGAGGTATAGGGAAATGGAGAGGCGTTGTTTAAGTATACAAGCTTGCAACTAGTAGAAAAATAAGACCTGGAGACCCAATACACAGTACAGTGATTACAGACAACAAAACTGTATTAGAAACAACATTAAACTCACTAAGAGACTTCATGGTTCCCAACGTTGGAAGGAGTGATAACTACGCGCTATGATACAGATGTTAGCAAACACGACTGTGGCCATCGCGTCGCGATACAAACATATCAAATCAATATGATGTATGGTAGTCCTCCCAATTCCTTGGTTTTCCTTCGTGCACTTTGAGTTACACCGGGTGAACCAACGATTGAAAATATTGAATAGAAAATGTCAAAAAGAAACAATTTATAAGTTTTAAATCGCGCTCCGGTCTGAATACCATGAGAAACCTCGCACCGCCTCGCCCCCATTCAGCCTCGGACGGGAATCGTCCCTTCATCCGGTGCATCCACCCCGCGTATGGTCCTGCCCATTAGGCGCTTGGAAGCTAAACTTGGTTATCAGAGGGGACTGTCTAGGCATCTCTGTTCTTGTGTCCACGTAATTCTTGAACATCAGGTTTTGTCACAGCGCCTACGCACTCCCCTCACTTCACCTCATCGTGCAGGGATTTTAGTATCTCGCATAATCACAAGAAGGGCAAATAGGGTACAATAAGATATTTAGAGAGAGAGACTGTATTCACATCATTTTTATTACACTATAGTGTTTTGTTACACTATCCCATTTCGCTATTATTGTTGTCAATTTCCTACTGTGTCTAATTGGTAAACTAAACTTTATCATAGGTATGTACACACAGGAAAAAACATAGCATGTTCATATGTAGAATTCATATATGCAGTTTCAGTCATCCACTGTAGGTCTCGGAATGCATCCCCTGCATATAAAGATGGGGAGACTACTATACACCTTAAACTTACACAATGTCGTATGTTAAATATAACTCAATATTTTGATGGATACATTTCACTGTACCTAGTTTATATCTTAATAAAGTGGATTTAAAAACCAAAAACCCTAAAAATAACAAAACAGTCCTCTTTGCTTTGACCTGCAATTTCACATCAAGAATTAAGCTTATGGAAATGAACAGAGCTGAGGACAATGATTTAAATACAAGAATTTCTAATTTTTAGTGTGATAACTTGAAAATTGTACAGCATATAAATATCTCCATAGGGATTTGTTCAGTTAATAAAATATTATACATCACTAGGAATTAACTTCTGTAGAATATTATAACAACCAGGAGAAAGTCTCACAGTAACAGTTTTTAAAATGCAGGTTAAGAATTTAGGATTTCCAGTTGTTTGGATGTGCTTGGAAACACATCAGTGTTTGTAATGATTAGGTCTAGAGGAGAATAATCTCTGGTGGGGTTCCAGATCATTTTTTACAGTTTTAAAACTTTCCAATTTTCTATAGCATACACATCTTTAACTATGTCATTCGAAAAGCAAAGTGTTATAGATAATAGTAAGACAGGATACTTTGGATGTACGTATTCATTTGCCCTTAAAACAAAGAGTGGTCCTGCTGTCTCTGGGAGGCTGGGTGACTCAGGGCTCAGGATGGTGGGAAAACAGGCAAGCCTGTCCCCTGTGCACACCTGGGGTTAGGTAACTCATGCCAGCCTGCTGCTCCCTTCTCAAGTTCCCTCCCTTGCTCTGTGTAAAGCTACAAATCCCTCCTGATGACCAAACTCCTTTATAAAACCTATGTGGCTTGTCCAAACAACTCTCCAACCTCTCACCCCCCGTCACACAGGCTTTCATTAATTCATTTATCCATGTATTTACTCTGCCTAGCTCCTCTGCCCCACCCCCATCCGTGACTGCCACTTTCAGTTTCATGTCCTTAGTTGACTCTTGTTCCTACAGAACTCAATTCAATGGTTGCCTCTTTTGGGAAATCTTCCCACCCTTCCCACTCCACCTTCCCTAGTCAAGTCACAGCCTCCTGCCAGAATCGCCACAGCTTCCTTGTATTTTTATTTTCTAGCACTTGCCACCAACTCTAATCACGCGCCTGTGTTATTATTTCATACCATCCAGCTCTCTGTAAGTTTCCGGAGAGCAGCCCCAGAGTCGAGTTTTACACTCATCACTCATGTATTCCGTGTTCTGGTTAGAGTGTCTGGACACTCAAAGAAATACTTGTTGGATGCATGAATATTTCTTCATCTGTAAAATAAGAGGAGCTCACCTAGATTTCAATCAGCAAGTTTTAAAACCTAAAGCTCTAGGTGAGCCTGCGGATTCTGGAATCCTCCATTCTTTCCTAGGCGGGCTACCCAGGTTACATCACCCTCGCTGACATTAACGACTTGATTACCCTTCCATTCCCCAAGGCTCACAGGGAGCTTCCAGGCCTCAGGGGGTTCACAGCAGGAGATAGGAAATCCGGGTGAGTCACTGGGTGATGAGTAATTTGGAAGTGTTTTTTTCAAGCTACTCCCACCTCTCCCACCCCTGCAGTAACTGGATGAGACTGGCATCTGGCTTGAGAAAAGTACTCAAGGTTACCTTTCTTCCTCCTCCTCGGTCTCTTCAGGTGAAGAGGTGTAACGATAGAATAATCAAGAGTCCCTTAGGGCCAGGCGCTGTGCTAAATGCTGTACATACAACTCATTTAATCTCCCCAAGGCTACGCCGTAATAAGGTAGGTACCATTATGACCCTATTTCACAAATGAGGAAAGTTGAGGCACAGCAAGATTTGGAAACTTGCTCAAGGTCTCAAAACTCCGGAGATCTTGCTCTTAACCACTATACAATACTGCGTCTATTTAAAAAGCAACTGTTGCTAAAAAGAGATATTAATGATGCCCGCTCGACCCACTGATTCCTGCAGCACAGTGCTTCACTGGGGCTTGGCATCCCGGCGGGTCACGTGGCAAGGATTGCTGTCTCCGGCTGAAACTCAAGAGCAGTGATGCTTGTGGAATGAACACTGACAGGTTCCCCCCTCCCCCAAGAAAAACAATCACTGGTCTATGGAGAGTTTCAACTCTCTGCCCAGAGCTGTAGGGGGTTTTTTGTTTGTTTGTTTTGTTTGTTTATTTCAGGAAGCAAGCCCTGCGCATCAATTATCAGGAACGCTTGAATCCAACTGGGACACCAAACAAACGCCCCGCTCTAACCCCGGGTGAAGCGATACACACACTTCCAAAGAAAACCTCATGACCCTACAGCATTCCGAGTAAGTAGACCGTGATTCTGGGGACAATGGGGAAGCAACCCCGTGCTAACGCATCCTAAGGGATTTAATTTGCACCAAACAAAAGGATGCCATCTCTGATACAGCACACCCACTGCCTCTCCTAAGCACTGAGCACCAGGCCTACAGGTTCTCAGCTTCCGCTGAGTTTAGAATAAAATCCAAACTCCCTACCGTTGCCTCCAATACCTTACATGCTCTGGCCAACCTAGCTTACACCTCACTCTCCCCCTTGGGCTCCTGCCATACTCCTAACGTGCCTCCAATTCTCGGCTCCTTCAGGCCTATGCTGCTCCCTCTACCTGGATTACTCCTGAGTCCTCATCATTCAGATCTCAACTCGAGCATCATCACCTCCTTTCTCCGAACCTAGGCCTTCAGAGTCCGAATCCCCACCCAGCACCCCTCCAGGTTGGAAACCATCCCTGGAGCTAGAACACTGCCTGGTCCGCAGGCTTTCAATACTTCCACAGAAGGTTTGCTGAACGGAAAAAAAAGAAAAGAAAAAAAAGAAAAACAAAACAAAAACTGAACACACTACTCAAATCTGCCAGCTCCCGCCATTGAACCCTTCAAAATACCTGGAAGGGATTAATTCCTAATGAAAACGTATGCGAGCGATGGCACAGCAAATCAGCTGTAAACCGGGGCGGTAACCCGCGGCGGAACAGGTAAATGCCATCTAAAGAAAGTTCCAGGAAAACCCTTTCCCGATGGAGCATATACTTCTCAAGAAGCGAAACCGAAGGGCCGGAACGAGCTTCCCCGCGAGCAGCGAGGGCGGTAGGCGCAGGGCGCTGCCTACCTTGAACTCCGCGGAAAGTTGTGGTGTGTATTCGCGTGTCCAGAGGGCGCGCACTAGCGCCGCCAGGTGCTCGGTGACCTCGGCGCGGCCCGGCGCCGCCCGGTAGCGCCGTAGCGCCAGGAACTCTGCCAGCAGGTCGGTGTTGCTGAGACACTGCACCACAGCGTTCATGAAACAGGTGTTCCCGTGGTTCTTCAAACCCTGCGCGCCCGGGGGCCACGTCCCATCGCCGGTGGGGAGCTGGGGCTGGAGTCCGGGCGGGCGCTCCCCACCGGGGCTTCCGGGCGCGGCTGAAGCCGGGGCCCGGGAGCAGGCAAAGTCCCCCTCACCGTCGCCATCGCAGTGTTCCGGTTGGCGCCGGGGCCAGGGCGGCGAGTCCTCGGGGCGGGAGCGGCTGCCCAGCGCCAGCAGAAAGCGGTTGAGCAAGCGGCGCAGGGAGTGGCGGCGGCGGAGCCGGGGCGCGGGTGGACCCCCTTCTGCCGCGGCCCTCGGGCTCGGCTCCATAGCTCCCATCGGCGCGCCTGCCCGAGTGGAGAGCCCCGGGCCCCAAGCGGACCAGCCGCTAACACGTCTTTACAGCCCCGAACAGGAGCCGGGGTGCAGGCTACCTGCAGACCAGGTGTGTGGGGGGACTGGACAGGGCGGAG